>JAGKTI010003589.1:46077-56475 GCA_018397915.1 Birgus latro
GTGTAAATATGGCTAAATGTATGTGTATGTGTGTGTGTGTGTGTGTGTGTGTGTGTGTGTGTGTGTGTGTGTGTGTGTGTGCGCCACAGCTTAAGGCCTTCAATCAGACTACCTTTTAGTATATTTCTGACACTTCCAGATGATTTTATTCAGCTTGGGACAGAAACACTGAACTAGAGTGGTTACATATAAACATCATTAACCCCTTCAGTACCAAAGATCCTTCCAAGGCTAAATAAATATTACAGTCTGGTAGGAGTAGTGTTGTAGCCCCAGGTTCAACTGAAATGTGAACCTGGTGTACTGCAGGCTGAAGTAGGTTTTCTTCAGCAGTCCATCCACCACTTTTCATTGGACAGGGGAAGAAGATGAGGGATGTCTGTATAACCAGGCAGAGGATCCACTCGGTTATATCAGTGCCACCACATGAAGGAGTCCCTCTCCAGCACCTGGTAGTGGCCCCGTACCAGGTTATGTGCTGGGCAATTCTCTTCAGTCGTGGTCTGAATAAACAAAAAAGACATCTGACTGAAGGTGTTGGAGGCTTGTATTCTGGTAAGTTAGGGAGGCAACCTGGCACTTCCTAAGTTAACTAAAATACAGCCTTGATTCTCCAGCATATCCTGCCTCTAAGGACTGCATTAAGAATGGCATGGGAGGCTTCGTAACACTTGCTTGGTGATTTATATTACTACACCCTAACGTTTTCCCTTGTATGCTATTTATAACCCTTTAGCACTGACAAAACCTGTACAAATACCATACAAGGTTACCAAGGTGTAATGAGCCTAGTAATGTAATTCCTAACAATGAGCTTTTACTTTGTATATTACACCTTAACATTCTCCTGTATGCTATTCATAACATTTTAACAGACACAACTTGTATAAATAACATACGAGGATACTGAGGTGTAATGTGCAGAATAAATCACTATGAGAGAGGTGTTAAAAATCCACCAAAGTCACTCAGAATACATCCCTCAACCCCACACGACACAACACATTCAGCACGCGTGGCCCAGAGCACAGTTGCCGCATCTCAACTGTTGTTTACAAATATATTCACAATGGAAACACTTCGCTTAACAAGGCCTGGATACACAAACACACTTATGATATACTCCCTGTTGTAACTAAGTTTCATATTTCCAAGAAGGCTTTGGACAGGAGGGTGAAAAACTTTCCATACTTCTCTTTCCCTCTGTAAATCAAAATCTTGCAAAGAGAAGCATTTTCCAACAAAGACTAAAAGCAAGAGAGTGCACAAAGTTCCAACTTCCTATATCTTTTGTTCTTCCTGCTAATATAAATCAGTTATGAAATCCGAGAAAGACAAGGATAGAAGAGTACTGAAGCTTACCATGTCTCTTGCTTTTCCCACCAATTAAAATCTTGTAACTGTGATTTGCTTTCTCAGGAAGGATAAGGACAAGTGAGTGCACAAACCTCATATATCTCTCATTCTTCCTACAAATAAAAAATCTTAGTAATGAAACCCAGGAATGACAACGACAGGAGAGTACACAACCTTCCCATGTCTCCTGTATTTCGGAGTAAAAATCCAGGATACGACAAGGAGCCAATCGCAAGCGTGTCTGCGGATCTCTCCCCGGTGCTGAAGATGTGCTAGCAAAGATAATAATACAAGAGTTCATATATAATACATAATCACTGTTATGGCTAACCTCTAGGATTTCATATCTGCGTATAAAAATAGTTCATCAGTACAAAGGGACACCATTTTATTTACAGCCTATCATTGGGTCACTCAACAGATGCCCGATATAAGAATGCTAAAGCTACATTATCTTTTTAAAACCCCAGAATCCAGTGATGCCATCTTTCGCTACTCCTGTTGCTGCCAGACAATTTTATGGAACTTAAGAAAAAAATTCACATTATTCATCATCATCACCCAGACCTCTTCTCCCACCACAAGGTCTGGATGCTGCTGCTGCTGCTGCTGCTGAACATTAATGAAAATACAATACAATGACTGTTTTACCTCCTGCCAGATGATTTTACTGAGCTTAGGAAATATCTCTCATAAAATACTGAAATTAAATAAAGACACCATATATTTAGATCATTTTTTCCTTCCTGCATAACAGTTTTATTCAATTTACAAGAGGTTGACACTTTTGTTCAAATTAGTAAAGGCCTCTCAAACTGAAATAATGAGGGCTCTATCTAATTTACCTTCTTATACTGAAAATAATGAAAGCTACATCTAAGAAAGACTCTCATAGTGGAATTAATAAAGGCTACAATGAATTATATAGTAAATCCTATCATATGTCAGGGTTGTATTCCATAATATCACAACTTTTTCCATGTACCAGATACTGTATAAATGGAAGTACTGGTATCTCATATCTCATTAATCTTTGTAATAACAGTACCAATAGTAATGGAACTCCGGCAAGCAATTTTCCAATAACTTACTCCAGACTTGCGGTAACAGTAAAAATAACAGCAATGGAAGTTATTCATTCGATCACCATCTAATATAACATTGACCATGAGGAGCATGGGAAATGGAACTTTAACAGGCATATAATATTGAACTTAGTATGGGGGTTAAAAAAAAAGAAAAAAAAAGTGACAGTATAATGATGTCTTACTGGTTCAAATAGACTCCTATGTTGAATAAAATCTCCAAGTGGTGGCAAGAATAAAACTCAAAACAAGCCACAGGACTGAAAGGGTTACCAGGCCCATAAGCACTATATTTGTGCCACATTTTTACCTCTTGTTGTTACTGGTAAAACCCACTCTTTAATTCTATTCCTGCCATCTCTCCCTCTCTTTCTCTCTCTTAATTCAGGTTTGGATAGTCTTTTTGAACTGCAGGGATCAGATACTGCCTTAAATTCTGGAAAGTATGTGCTTCTCAATAATCTCTGTTATGTTTGTTGTTAGACTTTTTCATGGTGGTGGAGAGGTATGCCTTCATGTGGTGACTGATATAAAGCTTTAATGTCCAGTTTTACAAATGCCCTTCAACTCCCTCCCTATCCCTGAAAAAGAGGATGGTGGACTTCACAAGACCAACTTCAGCCCATAGTCCAATGGGTTCACATTTCAGATGAACCTGGGGCTACAGCTAAACCTACACAGTACTAGCCACTGGTAATGTGATGCCTTTCCTGATAACTTCCTCTGATAGCAGCAGGAATAAACAAACAAGGACATCACCAAGATTCAAAGTATTTAAAGTGGTTCCTCAGAGTTCTAAACCTTTAGTAATTCCTATGCATCACAAAAAAATAGAAAAATAAAATGGCTCAAGTAAACTTCTCTATTCTGGCTAAAATTGTATCATACATAATTTAAATAAGTTCCTCAGAGTTCTAAATCATCCTTCAGTAATTCTTATGCATTAAAAATATAAAAATATATAAAATCTCAGGTACACCATTTTCTTTAGTGGTTAAAATCATATACTGTATGTTGCACCTTCAATATCAACACAGAATTTTTTTTACTCCTTCAGTCCAATAATATATTCTTTCTTCTTATTTCCAAATGACATTATTAAGCATAAGCCGATTTAATAATACATCCTTGTAGTTATGTGGTTACCCTCGTCCATCTCCTTACACATTCTTCTACTTCAATCCTATGCTATATTTTTCTATCTTATTATTCTTTCTATCACCAGACACACTGAACTTCAGAAACACTTCCAGTAGTGATGGGGTTAATGAAGAATGTCTAACACCTCCGGTTCAAAAAAACTCTGCTAAGCTGAATAAAATCATCTAGAGGTGGCAAAAACATTTAAAAAATTAATAAATAAAAAACTTTGCCATTTTTCTGGTGAACCTACAGGACATATGCCTAAGCATTAAATTGTCAAGTGTAGTGCAAACCCCTAATTCTTGAAAGTCATTTATGCAACATCTGGCTATGGATAGATTTATTCAATGCTTATAGTTATTACACATGGTTAGCTTGCAGTCTGCAACCACATAGGAAGGCCAAATACGTTTCATCATCATCAACCACTTTAAAAATCATAGCCAAAAATTTAGGATCTGCATCCTACTTTGGAATTTCAGGTCAACCCTAACTCCTAAAGACCATAGGAAAGCTCAGGGTGATATGGTTAACTTTTTGAATCTGATTATGCATTACAATAGTTTATTCCTGGTGCTGCTGTTGAAGAGGGATGTACTCTGAGTGGTGAAGTTGCCTGGTCAAACAAATGTTCCTAAATCCTCTCCCTATCTCCACACAGGATAATGGACTGTGGGATGAGGGAATTTTCAGCCTACAGCACACTGGGTTCACATTACAGATGAATCCTGGGCCACAAGTGCTACAACTACTACGGTACTGGAGGATACAATAATAAATCAATAACATGTATGGCCTAATTGAATAGACTAAAATGAGCTGTATATCAGGGCTTAGCTACACCTTTGAATAATCAGTTTTAACAAAACAGAAATGAATCTAACCCTTGTATTGTAAGAAAATGTATGCTTAGATAATGTGTTTGATAATATATTCATATATTTTGTTCTTGCTATCTCGTAACAACTATATTCAGTTTCGGGAAGACTTATTAAACTGGAGGGGATAGATATGGCCTTAAGAAATTCCTTCAATGTAAGAGACCTTTCCAAAGTAAAATAACATCACCTGGTAGTGGCATGAGTAAAAGAAAAAATACACCACCCAGGGGCCTGCTCACACCTCCTTGTACAATCATAAAGCTGTGAATGTACCTTTCATATCAACAAGTTCAGTTCAACAGTGTGTTTTCTATTTTATTCCTGCTACCTACCTATAAGTTTATTCACCTCAAGACAGCTTTTCCACTTGAGTGGTTAGATATAGCCTTCAAAAGTCACTTAGTAACAGAGACCTCTAAGTAAAATATGTAATAATTAAGTAAAATATGTAATATGTACTGTTTATTTCATTCCTGCCAAATGCCAACAATCTGATTCAGGCTGAGAATTTTCACTGTGGTGTGGTTAGATATATAGTAGCCTTAAAAAATAAAATAAATGAAAAATAAAAAATCTTCATTATGAGAGACCTTTCCTAAATCAGATCAACAAGTAGCAGCAAAAATAATCTCAAAACCGCATCACCTGGATTCAAAATTACACCTTAATTCACAATGGGTGGTGGACATTTGTGGGATGCCTGCAGTATGGTTATTAGGTTTGATCAGCCTGCATCCCACACTACAGTGCAGTTAGCAATGACACAGAGAGGCCAAATTTGTTCAGTCTTCACCATAAGCTTTGGAAATTATAGTCATAAATCAAGGGTTTGTCCATCCCTTCGTGTCCTCAGTTTCTAATAATATAGCCATGAATATAAAAAACAAATGGCCGTATTGTTGTCAGGTAACCCCTCAATCCAATAACTTTTTTTTTTTTTAATGCTTGCTATCTCCAGACAGTTTTATTCATCACAGGAGAGATTTTTCAAAGCAGGAGGGTCACATAAAGTATCAATTAACCTCTTCACATGAGGCTCTCGTTTAGTTGAATAAAATTGCCTGGTAATAAGAAGAATATGCTACACAGGACATTACCAGGATTCCAAGGATTACAAGGGACCGTCCTAAATTGGATGCCTACCCATCCTTTTGCATACTCAATTTTAACATTGTAGTCATTAATTTCGACAATGGCCCGTATTTTCAGCAGTTACTCCCTTAAATCCAATGGCATCATTTCTATTTACTTCCTGCTACCTCTAGATGATTTTATTCAGCTTGGGAGAGACTTTACACACTGTAGAGTTTAGATTCAGCCTACAATGACATGGAGGTGATTGGTTTGTGGTCACCCCTTATAGGATTAAGGTGTCTGGCAATTGATAAAGATGGATAGATAGAAAGGCAGAGCTGGATAGACAGACACAGATATAACTACACTGACCCCATCCCTATTATGGTTCTCTCCTAAGGTGGATAAAATTGTAGCAGTGATAATGAACTAAAAATGTCATCACTAGCTCAGAGGGTAAACAAAGCACTCAATTTCAACAGAATTACCCCTTCACCTTCTACAAGTACTGTATTTATAATTTTATCCTTGTTACCTCCAAAAAATTCTATTTGCCACTGAAATTATTCAAAATATGAGGGTTAGATATTGCCTCAACTAACCCATTCACTACTCGAAATCTTTCCAAAGTTAAATTTCCAAAACATCTGTCAGCAGCAAGTATTCTGTATTTAAAAAAAAAAAAAAAAAAAAAAGTCATTGCTGTGAGGGAGTCAAAAACGGTAACAGCCACTCCCATATTACCCCCTTTGAGGTGTAGGGCAGAGGCTGGGCTAACACTGTCCAGTGCATTTAAGGGTACATGACCGGCCTACTTTCCATGATGGCATCTCTCATCTCTCATTGATGTAAAATGTCCTGTTTAAAAATACACATGTTAATTATGAGCAACTGTTCTACAGTATTATTCACTGATATACAGTAGAAAGTCCTGTGGAGAGAAAAAAAACACAAAAAAAAAACAATATGACTGTTATAACAGGGACACAGTAATGTGTGATGAAATGAACACAGACTACAAGATGAACATTTGACCAAGGTGAACTAGATGACAAGAATGAACAAAGTGACAGAGAAAAAAGTATTAATAAAACTCCACTCTCTAAAAGACTTCCTGGTAATCAAATGGTATGCTCAAAAATCCCTGACTTGTTAAGTATAACATCATGGTGAAGGGCTGACATGGGTGGCTATAGATTATCAGTTACACTTGCCAGGAACATAATTAGGACAGCAATCAATGGGGGGGAAAAAAAAAAAAAAAAAGCTGAACACAGGTAATAGGCATGAATAGACAACATATCATTACAGTTAAGTCAGTTTGATAAATCAGTCTGAGTCTAATTTCTTACATGTGCCAGACCACTTTATTTCACATATAGGTAGTGATGTGGTCTGGAACACTCCTTTTTAAACAGTTCTGTGTCATGACTTGTTTTTTCTTAATGTTGTTGTTGTGATGATTAGAGGGTGCGGACGACGATAAAGCCGTTTTCACCCTAGCAGTGGGCTGGGGGAGCTTTAAGCTGATGCAGTGGCAGACTTGAAGCGCCCACAGTTCCGTAAAAAGCGACCAAGGAGGCGTGATGCGGTTCTTCGGTGTTGGGGGTCTAGTCCTCGTTCTGATAGTAGGGTAGGGAACGTGAATGTGGTGATCCCCTCTGCTACAAGTCTGTCACGTAAAATCATTCGGTATGAGTGGAAGCGGGGGCAGTCTAAAAGGAAGTGATCAAGCAGGACCATGCCTACGAGCAGCCCTGTCACTCAGGCACAACGAAAGAATTCCACACACAAGGGTGTTCACTTAAAGTTTAGCAGGACCCCATATGATGCTTCACATTAGCTCCCCTATGATTTTCACATGTCCTGCATCTAACTATACACCTTTCATCCAAACTTGGCCCAGATTTCTGTCCTTTCGTTGCCTATTTCTCATAGCTAAGTGGCAAAAACAGAAAATACAACAGCCTTACCCACAACCATCGCACTTCGTAACTAACACTATGGTCGTGTTACGGTAATAGATAATGAATTGAAATTCAGCATTCAAGACAGAGATGGCATTTTTAAGCCAAGTTAATGTGAAAAGCGTATTGCACTTGTACCTACTTGTTATGTTCTTGACACTCGTTGATATAATTACTCAAGGTTCATATTTTCTGATTAACACGGCAACAGCTGCAAATGCCAATGAACCAAATGTATGAAAATGAATGTCATCTTAGTACATACGTCACACAATCATTAACCGTATGTGATGGTGGGGAGGCGAGAGAAAAGGAAGAGATGTGATAGTAATAAGTTAAAATAATAATATTCATAAAAACTTCAATAACAAAATGTGAAAGTGGCAATAATTAAATCCTATCATCATCCATCAGTCTCTCCAGCATAGCATTTTGAAGAGAAAGGCTTTCAGCTCTCTTAAAGGATTCAACAGAAGTGAGCTGTCTCATGGACAACGGCAATCTATTATATAACCTGGGGCCCTATGTACAAAAGAACGATCAGATCAGAGAAAGGTGACTGATGAATGGCTCCAGGCTCATAAAAACGCAAAGAACCATCTTCACTTCGTAACACCACACCTGGGAGTGTCGATGGAAATTTCAAGCAAGGTACTTCGGTTAACCACACTGAAGAACCTTGAATGTAATATGACAGTTTAAATTCAGTTCTAGCCTTTACTGGTAACCAATGCAGCTCAATTAGAAATGGGGTTGTTGTTCTCGGAGGGAGACCAAAGATAAGCTGTAGATAGAGTCTGCTGCATGCTCGAATACATCATGCAGTTGTGACACACGGATCAAGTGGGCAAAATGTAAAGATCTCTGATGAAACATTTGACTATTTACACTCAGTGGATGAAATGTTGAAAGCATATGACCCACTGTGCACCGTGACTGGAAGTCAACTGAGTACACTTCACTAGAAAAACTGTTGTCTGGATAATTTCTTATGCGAGATCTTAGTTGTAAAAAATGAAGCAAAATCAGAAGCCAACTGGGCATCGGATACAAAAGTCGGTTTAACAATCACATTCCTCCGACCAACCATATTGTTCATAACTACCTACCTACCTTCTGTCAGATGCCTTAATCCCGTAAGGGGTGGCCACAAACAAATCGCCTCCATATCGCTCTGTCCCCTGCCATTTCACTGCCCTGCTCCCAGCTCACACCCCCCTCTCTCATATACCTCTCCACTCCATCCCTCCATCTCATCCTTGGCCTCCCGCTCCCTCCACCTCACTCACATACACTCTCCTCGTCAGTCTCTCACTCGGTCAGTTTTTTTTTTTTACCACCACATGAATCAACTTTGCTTTGATAATACCTTGCCCTCTGGGCTTTTACAGTGTTAATTGCTCTTCTCGTTGAAACAATGCAAACGAGGCAATTCGGTCCGTTGCAAGCGCCACTCACGTTCTGCCTTTCGCAAAGATGGTCCGTACCACGGAGAATTATCACATACTGTACAATGTTTGTTTTTACTACCTCAGGACAATAATGATCAAAAACTGACCTAAGCTCATTGTTATATATATATCAACCAAAGCATCAGAAGAAAGAACTGAAGAATCAATGTAGTTTAAAAGCTGATCACTTTCAAAACACACTGAATGTGATACAGTGGTAGAGTTCGCATTTCGCAAGCTGGTGGACGCGGGTTTGCCTCCCGCCAGTTTACTTTGAGAAGCATTCACCAAGCCACTTACCGCTTTGGCAGACACAAGGGGTGCTGAGGTTGAACCAGTGTCGCATACTAGTATGCTTGCACCCAGTCGGCTTAGGCGGGCCAATTATACTTGGTTCGCAGACTACACACATCCAAAGCCACTCCAACACAACACTCACACTTACAAACACTTCTCACCCTACATACAATCACTGCAGAGCACCATATGCTGGTGGAGTAGAGATACATATACATGAGAAAGACACAGACATAGAATGGCATTAAATGTTCCTGTAATTTCTGAATCTAACATTTTTATTGGAAGGGGGTTTCAGGATATCAAAACAAAGTGATCTGAGCATGATCAGAGATGAGGGGATTAACTATGTCAACCTCAACATCAGATAAAAGCCTACAACAAACAGGGGACAAGATCAAGTCAAGGACGTGTCCTGAGACATGGGTTAGAACACTCACATGACTGAAAAAGTTATTCTAGTTGATCAACTCAAGGAATTCTGAAGAAAGTGGTTTTGACTGTGGACTGTCAACCCAACAACTGAAATCCCCACAAAGAAGAAGTCCTCCAGATTTAAAGCGGGCCATACACGCGCAGATGAGCCCATCTGATGGCCTGAAGAGGCCAGCCTCAACGAACAATGCTGTGCCCACACATGATTCAGTTGGCCTCATGCCTCAAGTTCAGTTGCAAGCAAAATGCTGTAGCATGGGTGTGGCCATGGATGCTCCGCTGCCCACAGATGACCTGGGGCTGCTGCCGCAGTCTATATTGCAAATAATAGTAATTGTGGGGAAAAATGGACCAAAGGGGCAAGAGATTGGTTGATGAGGAGTAAATTTAACCTGCACTCATCCTCAGGAGTGGTCATGGTGCTGCGTAAACATCTTCACTCCTGCACAACTGACACAAGACTGATGCCTGAAAGCCTGCGATACCCCACACACACTCAGTTTGCCTGAACCTGATCAGAGCCTGACCACGCAAAATCTGTCCACGACAGATTCCAGGACGACCATTAAGGTCGCCTCCGCAGGCGCCTGTTCCCTACCCACACACGCACAGGTTTGCTTGAACGGTCCAGCCCTGTCAGGCCACCAGACGGGCTCACCTGTGCATGTATGGCCCGGTTAAGAGGAAATACTTCGAGAAACTGCCCCAA
>JAGKTI010003590.1:0-18540 GCA_018397915.1 Birgus latro
AATCTATACTAAATACCCTGTCATTTCTGAATCACTTTAAGCTTTGGATAACAGTGTTGGTGACTGGACTACAGTACTTGGCTGCACGATATTATGATGATGATGATGATGAAAATGATGACGACAATGGTTTAGGATTATGATAATGTTCACAACGACAATGAGGAGGACAGAGATTATAATGGTGAAAATTATCATCAATGATAATGACCATATTAGCGGCTGACTCTATGCTTTCTGACATTTAAACCCATGGTCCTGGATGTAGGTTTTACTGTAGGGTGTCATTGTGTAATGTCTCAGCCTTCTTAATCAAAGTATATAGAGGGAATGCACGTTCAGATCTTTCAATCAGGCAAAGGATTATATTGTTCAGGTTACCCTCAGACAATTTCAGGTGACATATTTGACATTTCAGGTGACGTATTAGACATTTCTGATGACACATGGGACATTTCAGGTGATGTATTGCATTAGCCTATTCAAGTTACCTTCGGACAGTTTCAGGTGACGTATTTAATGTACACTATTATTCACATTACCTTTGACAATTACAGGTGGCATACTGGACAGTTTCAGGTGACATACTGTACTGTTTTCCATACCTTTGGACAATTACATATTATACATAATATACCAGTACTATTTTTGTTGCCTTTGGACAATTACAGGCACTACACTAGTGCCATGTGCTGTACAGTACTATTCTTATTACTTTCGAACAATTACAGGAAAACTATTATTTGTGTTACCTCCGGACGATTACTGTACAGGCGAGGAACTATACTGTATTTTTCTCACTACTTTCTGATTAAAATTATGTTCTTAGACTGAAGTAGCTAATGTAAGAACAGAAGAAAAATTAACAAATGAATAAAAAACAATCGTCCTAACTTTTTATCAAGATAATGATGATGATGATGATAACAATGATGATGATTAAATGTGCCACTATTTTTTTTTTTTTATTAAAAAAATTCTTTATTACTGCTCCCATTATCAACAAAATCTCCCATTATGCATTTGATTAAGAAGGTGTCGGAATAGATTTAAAAAAAAAAAAACTTAAATGTGTCCTTCACTGTATGACTTTTTGGTTTATAATATGTGTATATGTACATAGATTTTAAACATAAGCCACATTAAGCTTTGTACTTTTCTAACAATGCAGTAAGACATGCTGCCCAATGATCTGTCTTCAGAGAAAGTATTCCTCGGGGTCATATGCTTAATACTTCAGTTCGCTGATTTATTCTGTTTATTCGTGCTTCTACTGGGCAGTCATATTCAGTTTAGGGGAGACATCTTGTGAAAGGATTAACAGTGGATGTATGTGACTCCTCCAGTTTGAAAAGACTCTCCACAGATGAATAAGAGTGTCTGAAAAACAGCAACAATAAAACAGAAATAATCATCAGAGTGAGGGAGTTCAACTTGTATCACAGATGGAAAAGCAAGTCCATAATTTTTTTAAGTTTTATCCTAAATGGGATACCTATGGTTATTGGATTTTATCAGCCTACATCCCACATTACAGAGCGCAATCAGCTACTAGCCTTTACAGCCAGAGATGCTCTCTCTTCATCACGTGAACAAGAAATTATTGCCAAAAAATGGACTTGCCTTCCCCTTGGTGATTTAAGGTATAGCCTAAGCATATGACCCTATGACCCAACTGCTGACCTGGTGAGTCTGGATGATCCACACATACAACCTTACATATCATAGCAGCGAAAAACAAGATTTGGTATAAACTACAATCATGTGTTATTAGAAGTCTCAGGAAGCACTGAGACCTACCTGTATAACCACAAGTCAATTAGTTTTCAAAGCATTAGAACCTTTCACTACAAGTCACTCAGTATGGTATTGTACCCAAGATATCGGCTAATAGGCTACCATATGTGCTTTCTGCTACTGTGTTAGTATACATATGAAGCATCCCCTGCTATTCACCGCAATATTAAAGCAGAGAAAGTGTTACCTGCTAGACCATATTAAGTATGTAGACAGCACACCTTAACACGGAAGATCTTTATGAAGAGGATAAAGACTAGAGAATTGAAAGTGAGACTAATGAAAACAAGATCTTATAGAGAAGCAACCATGAAAGGTGTATTTTGCAGGTATGACACTGTTAAAAAAAAAAAAAAGGCAATCATGAATGGTGTATTTTGCAGGTATGAGACTGCAAAAATTATGAAATGAGATAATTTATGAGGGGGGGGTTAGGATACGGTAACTTATAGATTCATAAAACACGACTGAATTGATGAATAAACATGAAGGTGTACTGTGTGGGTGTGAGACTCACCACCAGCCAGTACAACAGTCCACTGCTAGAGCTTGACAACCTTTATATTAATTAGTGTGACGTAGCAACACCCACACTGGGAACAACAGAGTTAGTACCCGAGTCTCGTACGCTTACTGGGTTTTAAACCACCTCTTCCTCAATTAGGCCTATTTAATTTGCATATCGCATCTACCTGGTAAATATTCTCTTGTATGTTATGTTCTTGGCTATAAGGAACAAATGGAGAGTGAGAGACTGGCTATGAGTTTATGTGAAGGAAGTGGAAGGGGAGACTAAGGGTGAGGAAGAGGCATATGAGTGACAGTCATGTTGTAAAGTGGAGGGAGGGCTGCCTGAAGGCACATGACAGGATGAAATGGAGGTGATTTGTTCATGGTCACCCCCTTCTTCCAGGATATGGACAAAGGCTACAAACAGACAGATGTCTATGAGATTAACCCATCCAGTCCCGACCGGTTTTTTACCCAGCCTACCCCCAGGTCCCGACTGATTTTCAACTTTTCATTTTTTGGCTGAAACCATCGCTTTTGGTGAGAAACATCAAAAATTCATAGTGAAATTGCGATCCTGAGGTAAAAAAATGTTGATACAGGTGTCACTCACCCTTACATTTTCCTTCTTTTTCAGGGTACCTGGCTAAAGAAAACAAACTATGGAAGGGTTAACTAATCCAAAACACTTTAAATTACATATTTATTTCATTTATTTGGTACAAATTTATGTGTAGTAAAAGTCTATATTGGTTTTCACACAACAATATAGGCGTTTATAAGCATTGTTCACTCACTCAAAACCCCAGTATATGGCACCTTCCTTTACGACATTACCACCTCATCACTTCTGTTTGTTTCTACCTTTAGCTTCTTTGTTTCTTTGTCCTCCACCTCAGGAATCACTTTCACAGTGAATTTCGTCATTGGAGAGACCGTGGGGCAACATACCTTTACTGGCTAGGTTACTGCTAACAGGTGAATTGCCCAGTGTGGTAGGAGGGGGGTTTGGTGGGGCCAGGCAGTATCCCCGCTTGACAGCAGGTAGAGGAAGGTCTCCCACATATGCCTACCAAAAATCACCCGCGAATGTTGAAAAATGTGCACACAATGGGCCTTGCAATTGTGTGACGTATGATGCACATCACTGGGTCTGTCCGCGGAAAAAAGTAGCGATGTGCATCGTACGTCGTTGGGACTCGGCGGGTTAAGGCATTTGGCTATATAGATACACATACGTCTTCTCAGTATCAGAATGAAAATACTGACTGGCCTGAAATACAGTAAACTGATACTGTATAAAGAGTAGGCACTAGGTGATTTTAATTAACAACACAGATTACAGAAATATCATGCAAGAGAATACTAACATTAAATACATAAATAAATTGGCAAGGACAAGGTGTTAAAAAACCTGGTCAGTTCTGGGAACATGGGCATTAGTGTAGTAGTAATCAGTGCTCAACTTTCATCTCTCACTACAGTTTGGACCTTAGCATCATTTTTTTACCACAGGAAATTCCTTGGTTGGTACAGGTGAAGGGTTGTACAGGTCTTGATTGTGATGGAACACTTTCTGTACAGTGATGGCTTCTGTATCCCCTTCAGTCTCTTTCTCTCTAACTCCTGATAATTTTGTTTAGCTAAGGATATCTCTAATGCTAAATGGGTTAATGAAGGCTGCTGGTGGTGGCGAGAATAAAGTAAAAATACAGTACTATAACGAAGAGGTTAAGTTTATCTTTGCAGCTTCTAGATGACTGTGTTAAATGCCTCTCCTAGCAAAATGGTTAAAGTAAGCTGAACAGAACCCTTCCAGTTCATTAAGGGGGGGGTTTAAGACAGACCCTTTCACTTCATTAACCCCTTCAATCTAATGACATACTACTTAACTAATTCCTGCTACCTTCAGATAATTCTATTCAGTATAGAGGGAGGCATCAGGTTGTGAAGGGGTTAATGAGGACTGTCTCTAACCCTGTCACTATAAATGGTCTCTCCAAGGCTTAAGAAAGTCATCTGGAGATGGCAATAAAATACAGTACTGTATGTCACTGGACTGAAGGAGTTAACTCTCTCTCACGCTAACTGAAATAATCTGGAATCAGCAGTACCAGCATACAGAAGAGTATCTTGGCACAGTACCATCACAGCCAAGGAGTTACAGAAGGCAATCTCTGGCCCTTCCAGTTAATAAGATTGCCTGGAATTGGCCAAAATACAGCAATAATAGACATCACTGTACTGAAGGTGTTAATAAGTGCTACATTCTCTGCGGCGTGTGATAGAAAGGATACTGTGAGGGTGAAAGAGGTCTTAAACCAAAGCTTGGCAATGTTTGACCATAATTCTAGAGCAACGCTCTACCCTAGACGATGAGATGAAATTTTGTGATAGTTGTTTTAAGGTCAAGTTCACATGTCATGGTTAAAGATGAGATGGATGTTTCCAGAGTTGGTCTTGTTGTGCATACAGACAGTTCTCCTTAGGCGGATTTATGCATCTGAAAGTCCCAAGTATAAGCTAGAGAATATGTTATTGGACTGAAGAGGTCAAATGGGGATTGTCTGTAGTCTGTGGGCGTGGAATAAGGTGGAGGGCAAGGTTCGTCTTGTCTCACCAACTCCACACTGTTGGTCTCAATATGCAGTTGAGTTTCCCAAATACAAAATTATGATGGATCAGAGCTTGGAATATGAATGTTTCCCACAATACAGAATATGCAGGGTTACTGGATTATAACTGTTTTTAGTATAATGATGATGACATGTTAAAACATGTGATTACTGTATTTTTTAAAATACTGTGCATGGTAATACTGTACATATATATACTGTACAAAGGGGAAAAAAAATAACTATAAAAAGCATGAACTATGGAACTGGTGTTAATATAGATATTATTTTGTTTTTTTACACAGCTATCTGGTAATAATAATACAAGTAATAAAATGAACTATGGTAGTATGGTATATAGCCAACAATGAGAACACTTATCAATAAATACTTTTTATGCTTCCAAAAATTGTTTCCTTCCAATAAGGTCATAACCTTAAAAAGTAATTCCTCATTTCACACTATGGAATGTGTTCCTGGACATTACTGTGCTGTTCAATGAGAAATGCTTTAGTGAAGATTTAGTTCTAGCAAGAAAGACAATCTTATTCAATATTTTTAAAGTTTCCCAGTAACTATCAAAACTGAGTTACACAGTATGTGATAATGTGATCACATGTATATGTATGCACCGAATGTTAAAATCTAAGTATGTGAAAGAAACAGGTGATATTCAGTACTGAGAAAAAGCCAGCATCATAAGCAAGTCTTAACCACTAATAATGAATAAGGGTGTGTTGTATGAATAATTTTCCTGTGTTGATCAGCAGCTTTACAGTGAAAAATTTAGTGGATTCATGTCCCAATGTGCCTGAGGATGCAACTACCAATACTAATAAAATATGGCCCAGTGACAGTAAGTGCTGTCCCTCAGTCCTGCAGATTATTAATTTTGCTCTTCACACACAGCTTGAATATACATAGCAGGGCTGCCCACTCAGACATGTGCATACTGGCAGCTACAACATAATATAAACTGAAAAAAAAATGTGCTAAGTGCATGTGTGTTGAGTGAGGAATTACTTTAATAACAGAAGACTAATTTGGACATGGCTTACTAATGAAATAACTAATTCTGTTTGGGAAACTCCACTGTATCCTCACTTTCATCTAAGTTGGTCATTATATCTTTGCTCAAAATTACTGTCTCAGTACAGTATATTTAGTTCACTCTATGACTGAACTATCTGTAAATTCATAAGCTTCCATTCACTCCCATAAACACTATGATGTCTCTTTATATACTGTATTATTTTGCCATCTCCAGGCCATTATATTTATCACAGCATGGACTTTTTGAACTGGAGGGGCTTGATATAGCAATCCCTCATTAACTTTTCCTCTGCTTGGGAGTTCTCATGAACTGAATAAAATCATCTGGTTGTAAAAAACAATAAATAAGCTACAGAATGACATCACCTTCGCATCTTTTTATCATCTGGTAGTACCATACAAAATAAATGAACAAACCACAGAGTTATCACCTTCACATCTTGTTATATTTTCTTGTTGGTACCATAACCATGTGATTTTATTCAGTTAAGGGATGGCATCTTGTATAAGTGACATTACTGAAGACTTTATCTAATGCCTTCACTCCAAAGGTATTACCTAAGCAGAATAAAACTGTCTGGAGATAGCAAGAGTGAATTAGAAAGCACATCAAATTAGTGAGGATATTAAGCAACTCATGTCTCCTATCTGTATGTATAATTGCTCAGTTATATAAGAGGCAGGTGTGTGGTAAATGGAGAGGATAGTATTAAAGTAGTTCTCTTTATACTTATGTGGTCCAAAATATCATTAAGTTTTCCATACAACTGGTTCAGAAAATTGAAAAACACAGGCAAATTAGCTTCATAAGTAGAGACAAAAGTTTAACTGACAAGCCATATTGGTAACAACAGAATCTTAAAAGATCATTTCTTGGTAATTACTGTGGAATTTAAACAGCCAAAAAGAGTGCAACAGGATGACATGATTTTCTAGTGTTGACTGTGAAATTAAAACAACTACAATTAATGTAACAAAAAGTGACATGAAGAGGATTTCCTGGATTAATAATTAGTCATATGGAATATTTGTTAATGATGTACAGTGAGAGTTCCACACAATATTATCTGCATTGTTCAAATTTCTGCCTGTTATGTGAAATTTTTGTGTATCAGTCAGTGTCTTTTTAGATACAAGCAACAAGAAGTGTATTCCAAATTGTGGGATGGTGCACGGAACATTACTGAAAGTTTCTGGAGGGTGAAAATCATAACCATTTCTGTTACCTTCCATCTGTATAGTAGCTGATCATTAACCCCATCAGCCTTAGGACTTTTCTTATCTTCTAGCTATTGTCACATGATTATACTAAACTTAGGGGGATCTATAGTAGTGACAGGGTTAATGAAGGCTGTATCTCATCTCTCCAGTTTGAAAAGTCTCCCCTAAGCTACATTAAACAGTCTGTAGACAGGAAGACTAATGTATAAAAGACATCACTGAACTGAAGGGCTTAAATTACAATATATGAAAGGTAATGACTCATAATCTAAGGCAACTATGACCTTGTTAGTCCCTTCAATATGGTGACATCTTTTTTTCTAGTTTATTTAATTTATTCAGCTTAGGGGAAACTTTTGCAGTGATGGGGTTGATGAAGGCTATATCTAACCCCTCCATGTCACTGCATCTTTCCTAAATTTGGAAACTAAAAATAATACAAATAATAATAATTTGGCGATAGCATGAATATTTGTATCATGAAGAATTGGTAATGATATACTCCTGATGGCTTCCCTATGTACAGTAGCCTATGTGTTGTGGTAATCCGTCACACCGTATCATGTTTAATTCTGTTAACTTTTGAGACTTGAAAACTGTTAGGCACATGCTAGTATCATATTTTATTTCTGAAACTGTGAAACTGAGCACTGTTAGACATCTGCTAGGTTTAAGTCAATATTAAAAAGACATATAGGGAATAGGCTCATATGCCAGAAAATGCATAGCAGTAGGGAAAGACAAGGCAAGTATGTACAGTGTAATCACAAGGAAAGGAACATATGTAATCATAGGGAAAAGAAGTGTAACTGTAAGGAATGGAAAGGTTGTGTTGTGGAAAGGAAGATATGTAATTACTGTACAGTACAGAAACGGAAAGGAAGGTAAAGAAACAGAAAATACAGTACAGTATGTATTTACAGAAAAAGGAAATAGTGTACAGTTATAAAGACACTGTGTAACTATAAGAAAAGGAAAGAAAGCTTTACCCAGGTTTTTCCCAGGTAGTTTAACCCCTTCACTATGAAGTCTCCTTAAGATAAATAAACTCTTGTAGTCTGACGATGGCAAGTAGAAATTGAAGAGAGGCCTGAATGTGGCATGTAAAAATTCAAAAGAGGTCTGAAAGTAGCAAGTAAAAACTGAAAATGGGTCTGAATGTAGCAAGAAAATAATGAAAAGGGGTCTGAACGTAGCAAGTAAAAATGAAGAAGGGATCTGGTAACTGCTATTAAAAATTCAATACGGGTCTGAATGTGGCAAGTAAAAATTCAAAAACAGTCTGATGGTAGCAAGTAAAAATTCAAAAGGGGTCTGGTAATTGTTAGTAAAAATTTAAGCGTCTGACTGTAGCAATTAAAAATTCAAAAAGGGTCTGATGGTAGCAAGAATAAATATAAAAAAAAAAAAAAAAAGGGGGGGGGATGGGTGGTAACCAGTAAAAATTCAAAAGGGCCTAATGGCAGCAAGTAAAAAAATAAAAGAGTCTGACGGTAGAAAGTAAAAATAAAAATATGGTTTGTTGGTAGCAATAAATAAATGAAAAATGAAAAAGGTCTGATGGCAGCAAGTAAAAATTCAAAAAAGGTCTGGTGGTAACAGGTAAAAATTCTAAAGATCATCTTACTGAATGAGTTAATGGAGACTAATTCTAAAACTTTCATTACAAGAGGTCTTACCGAGGAATAAAATACAATGATACATACCAAGACTAATTTTGTCCTTGCTGCACTGAATGTTTGTGTGTGTGTGTGTGTGTGTGTAACTGTTCATTATCCAAGTTGAAGTGAAGAATGGCTGGCTGTGAGTTATCTTATGCAACAACAGTGCATAGATATCAACAAGTAAACCTATAACAATGATATGTATTCTCTTATGTTTTGGCGGCTTACTGTACTGGTACTCTAATTTGGCCAAAAATTGCTCTCCACCTTGAATGCTCTGTTTCAGCAATAAATTATCATGAGAATAGGATGTCTGACCCAAAAGAAGTGTTGCAGAAAGGATGCCAAGCTGTAGTATTGTCTTTTTCTGTCACTGAGCTACATGACATAACCTGCTAAAAAAGCGAAAATCTGGGCCAAGTCATACAGCAGTAAAAACAGTATAGCACCTTTGTGATTAATTCTGCATGTCTGTACTCCACATTAACAACAACAGCATCATATAACTACAGTACTTTCTTGCATGTCAATTAAATAAATTCAATGTGGATACAGCTGGCATAAGTAGCTACCATACTAATATTAATAAGAACATATACAAATACACAGACAGAAGATGATACCATACAAAGCCTGCAAAACTGATGAGAATAAGGGTCGATTAAATAAACCATGGCTCTAGTTTGACCCTGTAAGGCTGATGGGTCGTGCAAAAGCTCAGTAAAACCGTCTGGTGGTAGAAAATGTATGTTGTCATAATGACGGTTGTATAGTGGAAGTTATTGCTGCTGTATCCCCTTCACTACCGTGTGAGGGGTTTCTTCTAAAGACGATAAAATCATGTGGTGGTAGCAAAAAACTAAATAAATAATAAAAGAGTATCATAGTGAAGGGGTTAAGTTGTCTGGTAGGTAATTGAGATCAGTGGAACTCAGGTGGGAAACAAGGTTGATGATGATGATTATGTGGTGAGCTGAGTTGCAGACAATGAAAGTTCTGCTGTTGTTTTTTGTAATATAAAGTTTCGAAGATACTGTAACTGAATCAGCTAGATGTAATTGAGACTTGTTGACAATTGAGAACAGTGGATAGTAAATGTGGATATATATAATGAACATTCTACCATAATGCTACTTCTTTGGTAAAAAGGTTCTACTGAAGTTTCTCGCATGTAGCCACACAGAACGATGGATAGGCGAAAGCAGATATGGTATCAAATAGTTTTAATGTAGTTCCACAAGTGTAAATGAAATCAGTGAAGAGTCAAGATGGTGGACAGTTAAGAGCAGTGCATTTTCAAGCTGCTGATAATGGAGGTTCAGTTGTAGTTTCTCTATTGATGCTGAGACTGGTAAATACAAGTAGTCAAAGTCAGTGAATAGTAAAGATCACTGGAGAGCTGAATAGCAGAAAATGAAGGTAGCTGGGCCTATTGTAGTTTCTCCAGAACAGAGCATTCCTGTCAGTTATAGCCAGATCATATAGCAACATCTCCCTGGCACCTCAATACCGGTAGATAACAGTCCTTGTGATATCATCCCACCTCATGACAGCACAGTTAACCCTCAGCAGCACAAACAGGAAAGAAATGATTCCAAGTAGAGATGATGATGATGATGAATGAATATTTGCCAGGTTTGGGCTATGCTTAACATACAAGGAAATACTAACACAACACACACACAGAAACAGCCTAAACTAGGAGTGAGAGGTGCAAGGCAGCCTCCTAAGCTAGTAAAAATATGTCCAAAGGTCATAACTGGCAAGACCAACCTAAGTGCTGCTCAAGGGTTTTCTGTATAAGCGCACAAATGCATTTCATAACTAGCCACTGTCACCAACATGAGGGGACAGATCAACAGTAGCTAGGAAATTACAGTTTCACCAAGATAGTAATGAGATAGTAGGTAGTGAAGTAAATGCCAACACAACTGTAGTTTTACACCCATATGCAATTTTAATATGAGTATGCAAATGACGTTCTCGTGCATGTAAAAGCCATTTTGTGACACCAGTGATGTAAAATGAAACGTTCCATTTTAGAAGGGCAATGAATGTCGGTTTTAACCCCTTCATTAGGAGAGGTTCCCCATGTCATGTGAAACCGTCTTGCAGAGGAAAACTAGAATGTAAGAATGTCCAGTAGTAGCATGTATAAAGGGGTTTGCAGACAGTGATAATTTCTAGCACCATTATAATACCACTCCTAAATCAGGTAAAACTGCCCGGTGTTAGCAAGGAAAAAATTAAAGTCAGTGTACTGAAAAGGTGATGGAGGTACCGTGTAAGATCTTCTGCAAGGGGTGGTTTGAAATGATGTGAGGAATTGGTATTTTAGAAGTTATGTATATTGAGGCATGTGTATCTGAATGATGGTCATTTTTGGTTGTAGAGTTCAGGATGTCTTTATTATAAGTGAAAGAGCCATGGTACTGAAGGGAGACTGATTCTACCTAAGCAGCTGAATACAAGAAGCCTGGCAGTACCATGAATAAAATATCAGACATCATGGTACTAACAGGAGAACTTTTCTAACCCTTCACTACCACAGACCTCTAAGCTGAATAACTAAAAATGTCTGGCAGTATCAAGCACAGAATATCAGACGTCTTGGTACTGGAGGGGTTGAGGGAGGATATACTGATACAAACCAGTAGCTATCTTTTTTTTTTTTTCCTACCACTGCATAAATAAATGGGAAAGGGTTGTTTTTAACACTAGCTAAATTATATGAGTGTTTTGGCTCCCAGCTTGCTTGTGTTGCTTAGAGAGCCTTTTGGTACAACCGACCTGACAATGCCGTCATTTTTGTTTCACCTGACAGCCTGCCCTAGTTTTACTCTATTAAGTTTACATATTAGCTTGGCCCTAATTATATGGATGTTTGTTGGCTATGACTGTATACAGGTAGATGCTCAGTGGTGTGGTTGGTTGAGCTCTCAGACTGGAATGTGCTGTGGCCCGTATGCTACAGTTTGAGTCCCAGAGGCAATTGCAGGTTTGAATACACAGTAATGCTAAATGCTAACAGGGGCATAGGTTGGTCTCCTACCCTATAAATATTCCAATCTATGTCATCCTTGTCTCTGACCCCTATGTTCCAATGGGGGCAAAATGGGACTGTCAATTACTGTTTAATGACTTTAGACAGATAACATGAGGGGAGGATTAAACACAACAGGTCTATGATTGTTTGTCTGAGTGACTGTACTGTACCCTATTTACTCTAACTTGGTCTACAACAGAATAATGCTAAAATATGGTGCTAGTTATGAAGGAGTGCCATGTATAGGATGAAGAGTCACGGTATTGTCTTTCTGCCAGACCTACATGAAGTATGCTACAAAAGGAAGAAGAAAAGGGCCAAATTAAGGTGAAAGAACTACAGTTAAAAGTGAAACCAACCCCACTGGTCAGATGACACGATTTTAATTTCATTCTTGCTTTCTCCAGACCTTTGTATTCGGCTTACGAGAAAATTTCTGAACTGGAGAATTTAGAAGTAGTGTTCTTTTATCCCTTCCACAAGAAAAAGCATTTCTTAAGCTGAATAAAATTATTTGGAGGTTGCAAAAATGGTCAAAATCTAGCAGAGCTACAAAAAAAAAAAAAAAAAGTCTAGCCCAGTGGTGTCTAACTGGTGGCCTGCAGGCCACATAAGAAAAAATGAGAAATAACAAACTGAAAATCCCATAAAAAATAAGACAACCTGAAAATCCCATAACATTTATATGATCAAGTGAACAAATATTACAGGACTGTTAGGAAATGTTTACTCATAATTTGATAAAAATACCATCTGAATTGCTAAATTATTGGTACCGGTATACAGTATGTCATGAAACTTAATTATCAATAGCTTGAAAAAAAAGCCAATGCCACTGCAAGGGTTAGAAGACATATCGAACTACGAACGTTTCAAAAGGCTGTGGCTTTGCCGTGCATTATACCGGCATTATCTTCATTGAACAAGTTTTCAATTTTATATAACAGATTTAAGAATCTGCATGCATTTTAAAATAATAATATATACTGTGCAAATATAATTCACTAATCTTACGGAAATCTGGAAACAGTATTTCCCAATTTGATAAATTCGGACGAAGTGCAAGATGTAAATACAGTATGCTGATCTAGGCCCCCCCCCCATTATTATCCTATTATTTCTGCATTTCTCTGAGGTCAGTGGTTATTGTAGCTTAGAGTGAATGGGAATAAGAGTTGTTTGAGAGAGCAGTCACCAGCTGAAACTGATAGTAAGGGGTGTTGTTAGTCTCACAAAATTACAAATTTACAATGCGGTAAACGTGGCTTTCAGACGGTCAACAGAACTGAAGTGTGGCCCTTGGGAAGGATTGAGTTTGGCACCACTGGTCTAGCCTAAGTTTAATAATACTGTAATTCACTGGACACCCAAATTTTGCGAGAAATAAAAGGCTAAAACTAAGATGGCCGATAGAAAAAACAAAAAAACAAGATGGCGGCTTTGTCCTGTCTTGCAAAAGGGATCTCTGGCATTGCTGATTGTTTTCTTGCACGCATCTCCCCCCTCCCCCCATCATCTAGAACAATCATATGGCCTAGGCAGTGTAGATACAACGTTTACGTCATTGGAACCTGTAAAAATATATAAGGATTAGATATTTGCTATTTTATATATGGCTTTTGACAAACTTCAATAAATGTGAATGACCTGTTGCCGTTTTTTACATTAGTGGAACCTATTATGATTTATTTTTTGTGCATGCCTAAATGCTCTCAGACTATCTTGACTGGCTTCAAATATTCTGCCTACTTTTTGGCTGTATTTCCATGGGCTTAGGAGGCTTTCCAGCATCTTCCTTACCAGTTTTTATTTGCATAAAACACACACACAAATTTCGTAATGACACATAAGGGATAAGATTCTGGGACGGTGGGACCTCTTCTTGGCGATTATTTTGTATATTGTTTACACTTCACCGTTTTTTTTATGGAACAGGTTAGAAAAAAATAACATTTACCAGCCCTATGCCGAAATAAACCGTCAAGGAAGCGGTATTAGGGAGTTTTCTAAGCCTAAGAACATACAGCCTTTACCCCATAAAGTACCATGTCGCGTTACTTATTTTTGAAATAACATCACTGCCTTCATGCGATCTTATTCAGGCTGAGAAAGACGCCTCGCTGTGAAGGGGTTACAGTAAAAAGTAATATATTTTTCCATTAACCCTTTCACCAGCAAGGCTCGGTCCTAAGCCGAATAAAATCGCCTGATGAATATAAAAACACTTCATCGTACAGATGGGGCTCAATGGACAGCTATAGTCATTATTTTTACCGCCTTAAATAACTAGCCAGTGTACCGTAGCCCATAAGGAAATAATCAGTGTTAGAAAGCGTGGTATGGTCCTCCTTGAAAGTAGATTAGACGGACTGCCTGCCATACACTAAATCAGTGGTTCTCAAACTGGGGGTAATTACCCCCGTGGGGGGTAATGAAGCCGTTTCTGGGGGGTACCGAGGCATTTTCTAAAAGTAATAGTTCTTTGGAGTAAACTGAAAAATAATAATAAATAAATGACTAAATGAATAAATAAATAAATAATAATGCAGAAATAATGTCTACTTTCTATTAATTACCAAAGAAATAATGCTTTAATTCCAATTTGTAATAAAAGGAACAATGCTTTATTTTTATTTTTTGGTCAAAGGAATAATGTCTAAATTCTTTATTCCTTAAGTAAAATTAATTTCTTACATATAAAATGCATTAAAATTAAGCATTCCAATATTTTTTTCCTTTAACTTCACATAACTGACGAAGAATGGGGTAGGGGTAATGGTGATCTATCACAGCACTGCCGGGGGTAACGATACCAAAAAGTTTGAGAACCACTGGACTAAATGCATCAACCAGTAAAGTGTGTTTTCTGAGAGCGAGACGAGCGAGCGAGCGCCTTGTCACAATTTCCCTCTGATATAAAATTATAGATGGAATCTCCGATATTTAACTGCTAGAGCTGATGCCAAAAACCAAAGTGTTACGACGGAAAATCTTTTAAAATTTGATTTCGTCACTGAGGCGTTCACAGATTAGAGGCGAACACTCCCTTGGAAAACTCGGGATTCCAAGAGGTTCCTACACCTTTATGGGTGAGCTTTTAGTTGATAACGAAATTTATCGAATGAATCACAAGCAGAAAGAGCTTTAACTCTGCTTCACATAGGAGTAAAGTTACTATACTCCAATCCACCAAGTTTGGCACCATCAGTGTTGTTCTAAATGCCTGTAGTAAAACCTTAGTACTAGGTGAACCTCTATGTTTTACCTTTAGAACCAATATATATAAAGGCAAGACAAAAAAGTATATCCAGTTCTGAGGACCTTTATCAAACCTACAGATGTTGAGGACATCACTGATGGTGCCAGACTCGGTGAAATGGAGTACAGTTTCTACTTAGCATGACGGTTGGGTCGAGCCGGGCCGCTCATTTCCAAACTTCAACTGAGAGAAAACATCGCTCGCTCGCTTACTTGTAATAACTGTATAGTGTATTAAACCAATTGTTTTTACAGTAGCGGTTTTTTCCCCTAATGACAGTAGTACATAATTTAACCTCTGACTGACAATCAACCAAAATACCAGCAAATAATAATAATAATAATAGTAATAATGTAACAATTTTTTTGGATCGAAAGAAAGCAAAACACATTTCTTTCAGCCAAATAATAGTGGAAATCAACCAAAATGCCGTCAATAATCAGGAATGAAAGGCTCGTATTCTCGTCGTTTAAGGAGTCTCCCTAGCATCTCTTCATTAGCGATTTATTTTTGGATATGGTTGGTTAATATCCATTTATACGTTGTTTATGGATAGTATGGAGTCATTAGAAAGATTCTGCCTATATGATACTGAAGAAGATAGTAAGGTGTAATAAGCAAAATAAATAAGGTGTAATAAACAAAATAAATCGCTCAGGAAGAGACGTTAGGGAGATTCCTTTCAAGACAAGACTACGGCCAGTTCGTACTAAGCAACCTAGGTGAAAATTTAGATCCTTAAATACTGACTCTGAGGTCATTTTCCCTGACTAACTCAAACTGAAGGTAGATTTTGTCAAGCCACAGTTATAGGGGTAATATCGCTCTTCCTTCTTCATCGTACATAAGAGAAAGATTAACTAGTGTTCTCAGGAGAAATATTATCAGTCAATATCGGTTCTACACTGTTGCCGTTATAAGATTCATTGCGAGAGGTGATGGGTGGGAGACAAGCTAGTTTGAATTCTTTATTTATTCTTACGTTTCAGGCTACACAGACCCCATCTTCAGAGAGTGTGAACATCTCTAAATATGGGTTCTGTGTAGCCCGAAAACGTTACAGAAAATAAAGAATTCACGCTCTATCCTCTCTCTCTCTCTCTCTCTCTCCCACCATCACTTGTCACCGTTATATTACTGTGCTAGATGATTAGGAAAAACATCAGTATTATCGATACACGTGATATGTATACGGTAATGCAAATGTTATAGGGATAACGAAACTGCAGCGCTGAGAGTTTCATCTACTTTTTAAGCGAACCTACAGACGTTTTGAGTGATGAATGGGAGTAATGAATATCGATTGCAGAGAGAGGTAGAATTCCGTGGATTTGCATGTATGAGGTCACATTTTCGTACATAAAGTTCGGCATTCTCGTCGGTTTAAGGAAGCTCCCGAACACCTCTTCCTTAGCGATTTAATTTTTGGATCTGTATGTACGAGATTACACTTCGTTATATAAACGGCCTATTCTCGTCGGTTTAAGGAAGCTCCCTAACACCTCTTCCTTAGCGATTTATTCTTGGATATGATTGGTTAATATCCTTTTGTAAGCTATTTATGTAGAGTATGGCAATATCGGAAGGATTTATATAACACAGAAGCGGACAGTAAGATGTAATATACAAAATAAATCACTTAGGAAAAGGTGCTAGGGAGCAAAAATGCCAGATACTATTTTCCCACGGTACTTGAGGCCTATGACAACACCTACTTCTATACTCATTTTAATCTAATGACCTAAAATTGCCGGCTCTCCATCTTGAATGCAGATATAACAACAGATTTACACCTGAATATGATGCCAGTGACGATGAAGTGCTGTGGAAAAGATGTGGAGTTGTAGGGAGATTTACACAGAATATTATGCCAGTCATGATGAAGTGCTGTGGAAAAAGATGTGGAGTTGTAGGGAGATTTACACAGAATATTATGCCAGTCATGATGAAGTGCTGTGGAAAAGATGTAGAGTTGTCGTGAGTTACACAGAATAAGCCAGTCACAATGAAGTGCTGTGCAGAAGATGTAGAGTTGTAGGATTGTTTCCGTGCTAAGGGTACGTGAAAAAAACTACAAAAGGATGAAAATCTCGGCCAAGTTAAGATGAAATAACTAGTTGTAATGTCCAATCCTGCTGTACTGTTTACATTGTAGCCGAGAAGTAAACAGCCTTATGAAGTAATTCGAAACTCTGTCCAGTAAGCGATTTATATTGCCTATTACATATTACTGTCCTCTTCTCATCGGTTAAGGAAACTCCCTAACTCCTTTTCCTAAGTGATTTATTCTGCCTATTACATCTTACTATCCTGTTCTCATCGGTTATGGAAACTCCCTAACACCTTTTCCTAAGCGGCTTATTCTGCCTATTACATCTTACTATTCTATTCTCCTCGGTTAAGGAGGCTCCCCAACACCTTTTCCTAAGCGATTTACTTTGCTTATTATACGTTACTGTCCTATTCTCCCCAGTTAAGGAAGCTCCCTAACACCTTTTCCTAAGCGATTTATTTTGGGTATTAGCCTACACGTTACTGACCTACTCTAGTCGGTTAAAGAAGCTCCCTAACACGTTTTCCTAAGCGATTTATTTTGATTATTACACCTTACTGTCCTATTCTGTGTTACATAAATCCTTGAAACATCGCCATACTCAGTGGAAACAACACACAAAAGGACATTAACCAACCAGATTAAAAAATAAATAAATCGCTAAGGAAGAGGCGTTAGGGAGCCTCCATAACCAACAACAATACGGTCCAAAGGCGATTGAGTCTGCTATCCATCTATCTATCTAGCCTATACCCAGACGCCTTAATCCCGTAAGGGGTGGCCACAAACAAAACGCCTCCATGTCGCCCTGTCATTTACGCTGCCCTCTCCCCAACTCACCCATTTCTCATATACCTCTCCATTCCATCCCTCCATCTCATCACGTATATATATACTAGAGAAGCCTAAGTTCCCCAGCTTTCTGTGTAATTAGTAGTCAACTAGATTTGCATTTACCAGAAGTGCGATTAAACTGATCCGAAGTGACAGGCTGATAATTCCAAATCCACTACCATCCTCTCATCATAATTAGTTCTTGGCTTGTACTCCCGTCATGCAAGGCGCCCTCCCTAACACCTCTTCCTTAGCGATTCATTTCTGGGTATGGATGGTTAATGTCCCTTTCCACGTTATCGATGCCGTGTGGCGATATTGGAATGATTTACGTGACACGCAGAAGGATGGAAAGGTGTAACTAATAAGGAAAGTAAATCTCTTAGGAAAAGGCGTTAGGGAGCTTCCTTAACCGATGAGAATACGGGACCTTCTTATTGTCAGGGAGATACATAAAATATGAGAGAGAGAGAGAGAGAGAGAGAGAG
>JAGKTI010003590.1:33429-45980 GCA_018397915.1 Birgus latro
GATTCCCGTCTTTTTGTGGCTCATTTCATATAGTTCAATGGCAGAAAAAGACACTGCTGTGGCTCTATATCTTTTCCATAGCATTTCTTTATGACTAGCATCACATTCTAGACTTAATCTACTGTTACAACTCAGCAACCAAGATGAAGAGACGGCAGTTTTAGGCCAATTTAAAGTAAAAAGAGTATAACCGACGTGTCACTTCCCCAACTTGAATACTTACAGCCTGAATACAAATCACATAGTTCCGTTATATACAAAGAGCTTTTGATAAGAGGGATAAATGAGCCTCCTTGCTTACTACTTACTGGTTCCGTTTGTTTTCATTTGACAAGATCCACAACTCTTTCAGCTCAGATGATGGCCGGCAGTCAGAGCGGAGAATAAATTTTAGTAACTAAGGAGACTTTTTTTTTTTTTTTAAGTTGCAGGAGTGACCAGTTCCGTCATATAAAAACAGCAACCCCTTTTTAGTTCAGGTGATGGTTAAATGTAGTCAGATTAAAGGATATTTTTGACAAGGAGACTTATTTCTGCCTCATAACTTGGACTCATCGGATTTCACACAATCACGACTTTGTATTAATGTGAAAAAGGCAAAGTCCTTGGTTACTAAAATCTGCTCACTTTAACGAGGCGTAACACTGCCCTCTTTCCAGCTTGAATATTGAGTTGTAACTATAAATTAACACTAGAATATGGTGCTAATCACGAAGTTCTTTTGGGAAGAATGTTGAGCCGTCGTACTGTCTCCGCCTCTGAAGGACAAAAGTTGCCGCCTCGTTATTAAAAGAATCATACTCAAATATATTCTCCAGTCTGACTACACTTAGCCATCAACTGAGCTTCATGGAAAAAACAAGATCTAGGATGCGGTTCGTGGCATGTCAGATTATCGTTGGTTTGTTTTTCATCTGACGGAACCATGCTACTATCACAACTTCAGTAAGTTTTGGTTATCTCACCTGGTGAGGATCAGGTTGCTGCTGGCTCACGATCTGCCTCGTGGTTTGCGCGGGCAACTCGTTGCCAGCCGCTTGTTGCCCCGCCCCACACCCCTAACGCTCTCATAGTAGGTCTTCGCCGCCTCAGGCTTGGGCACCCCTGCTTTTCCCAGATTTCTGGGCAGCAACCTGACCCGTGCCCTTACTGTCACCAAATTGACGACTGGTCTCTTCTGCACTATCTCTTGGACTGCCCTTCCACTGTTTCTCTGCGTCTCTCTCTTCACAACCGTCTTGTCAGGCGTGTCTCACGCTCAGACACTGCTGCTGAGATTGTTGCTCTTTCCTCTGTCTCTTCACTTCTCTCTACTGTCTCCTCTTACCCTCCGTCTCGCTAGTCATAGCGCCACCTTCCTAATTTCTTCTCTCACGTCTGCGTCTATCTGCTGCCATGCAGTGGACGCTCCTCTTTCTTTTATCATCTGATTCGTCACTTACGGGCTCTCCACCCTGAGCCCGTGCCACACCCGTGTGGCGAATCTCATCATCATCATCATCATCACCTGGTGGGCTTCCCAGACCCTGAGCCTGCCCAAAGGCAGGGCCCACGGATGTCACGCACTGCTGAGGCGGCGTGATATTCAATGAAATTTGAGTCTCCTTGATTACTAGTCATATTTACCTTCCGATCTGACTACACCTGGCCATCAAACCGAGCTGAAAAGGTTACGGATCTGTCATATAAAAGCTAACCGACTGGGGTGGATAAAGGAAAAAGCCTTCTTGCGGTGGCGCCAATGTAACCAGTTGGTTCCCTTGTCCGGTTATACAAACGTCCCTCAGTTCCTTCCCTGTACTCCAAAAGGAAGATTGCAGGGAGAGAGAAACTTCAGTCTGCCATCCACCCATTTCACGTACAAATGAGCCTAAACTACTTGCTACTTTTAAACAGTACGGTTTTGAGGTGGGTGTCCTCCCTTCAACGCACAAAGTGGTGGTGGGAGGGCTTTGAGCTGTTTTTTTTTTTTTTTTTTAATAAGACGCCAGGTGGCCTACTGACTGAAGGCGCTCCAACTGTGTCCAATAGGGGTCTACCTTCGGACACTCGATGAGATTTATAGCTCATACTGAATGTCGCTCAGGGAAGAGCAACTGGTCTTAGATTAACCACAGCCTAGGGAATAAGTAGTGTAGTATAGTCAAGTACCTTATCCTCTTCTTGGGTAAATACTGGGTTGGATGATGGTTGAATGGAATAGCATACACAACTTTGGATTAAGTAACAGGAACTGAAGTAACTGCAACCCCATTTTGAATGTGGTCCCGGCGAAATGCAGGTTGAAGCTGCCCCCCTGCAGTCTACCATACTCTTTGTAGGGACAGGGAGAGAGTTGAGGGACAAACTCGTTACATCGATGCCACCACATGAAGGCAGGATTAAGCAGGTTTTATGAATATCGCGCCGGGCCCTTATCACTATCTATCCTCCCTCATCCCTTCCCCTATCCCCCCACCCCTTACCTACCAGTTATTTATACAGAAACTCACCTGTTATCTGATACAGGAGGCCAGGTGTTCTGCAGCAGCCCAGTATATGTAGAATCCAACTGCCTACGTTTAAGCACCATTGTTTATATTCAACAGGTGGATGCACATCACCCGTTCAACTGTAGTTTCCGGGATTATCGTTTTTCGGTTTCCTAGTGTTATTTACTTTTTTTTAATACTTTACCTACTTCTTATTATTTGTGTATATTTATTTTCCAGTTATCTCAAGTCATTCTAGTCTACCTTCAGTTACACACGATTGTCGATAGCTGTTTCCTACTTCTCAGAATTCAATTATGTCGAGGTGAAAGTACGGCGAAAATTCCAAGAACAGTAACTCCTCTACAGTTCCTAAATTAACGCTCATTTAGCGGAAATTTTCAGCTTCTAGCAAGAAACAATTTTAGCCAGGTCCAAGAGATTATAAAGCTTTATCGATATTCTAGCAATTTGTACAAAGTTCTTGCAATTTTTAAGGGTTTTGCCGCTTTTTCTGGGGAATTGTATTTTTTTTTTTTTTTTTTTAGATCGTGAGCTATATTCTTGTTAAGTGTAGCGGTATGTCAACATGTATTTGGCAACTCTGGTCGCGTGTTGATGACAGGTGTAGTGAGTCAAAAACAGTGGCACGTATATTACAGCATAATACACCACTCAGGAGGCATCAAAGCACGTATACAGGTAGCCAGTATTAAATTACATCGCTTTTTCATTACTTAAGAGCTTTTTATCCATACTAGGGCTTGTAATGGAGGCCCTAGGTGTGTGAGGTTAGTTTTAGGGCCACTCCCTGGCCAAATTGTATTCGGTAATAATATTTTCCTTCATTTCAGTTGCATTAACCCCTTCAGCACAGTGACGTCATTTTTACTTTATTCTTGCCACTCGCATAAAACTTTACCCAGTTTCAGAAAGACCACATATTGAAGAAGTACATGAATTTGTTGAACCCCTCCAGTTAAAATATTCGAGCAGAATTAAATCGCCAGTCATTAGCAAGATGAATATTTAGAAATACGTCACTGGGCTGAAAGAGGTAATAACAGACTCAAAACTTGCTTGAATATAATGAGGATCATACCTTTTCCTATTTTATGTCAGTTCACCATAGTGGTTGGAGAGGTTTTTACCAGCTAACACTGGATGATTTTCTTTCACTGAGAGAACCCCAGGAGTCAGAGTTAACCAAGGAGTATTGTAACCAAGGCTGATGCATGCTGGAGCCTTGATAAACAAACAAATGATATCTCAAAGCTATTTCATTCATCTTTAGAAGGATGTCTTGTAGCAGTGGGGGTAATAAATGGTATATCTAATCCCATCAGGTAGACAAATCACTGGTAAGCTAAGCAAAATCGTCTGGTAGTATCAGGTATTAGTTTGGAGAGATACTGAATTCAGGGAGTTAGCATGAGTCAACCTGCTATGTGTTATTGTCCACAGAAGCCGAAAGAATCAGCAGGATGACCACCCCAGCCCGACCTGCCCCACCTCCACCGCCCATGAGAAAAGGTGTGTGTGTGTGTATGTATGTGTGTGTGTGTGTGTGTGTATGTGTGTGTGTGTAATTCACCGGGTCGGTCAGGATCACTTGAAGGTCGTGATCGTCAGCTTTTACCCTCCCGGAAGGGAGCTGAGAGCTCATATAGTCTTGCTCAGTGGGGACAGTAACCACCCATTTCATCAGTGAAACTTTTCACAACCTGAGCGAGGCGCGAACTCCCGTCCACCAGATGGCAAGTGAGAACGTTACCACGAGCCAGCGATTGGTGTGTGTGTGTGTGTGTGTCTTAATACCCAGTTCCCTTAGGTCCAGCGGTCATCCTACTTGTCACACACCTTCAAATATCACCATTTTGGCAGTAATACCCACCATCCATATTAAAATACATGGTACAGTAGGGCTAGTAGTAGCAGGGATGTTTTTGTCAGTGGATCATTTTAATAGAGTTCACTTTATCAACTGTTCCCTGCCCTAGCCTGGGAATGTTTGAACTCATGTCATTTCAGTTAACAAATGGCCTTCCTAGCCACTTGACCACCAGCTCCAGACTCAGTCATGGAAAGAGTGACCTTGAACAAATTACTTTCATGTCACCTTGTCCATCATCAGACTGCCCTCCCTGCAACTCACACTACCCTGATTCGTATATCCCTCTTCCCACGTACAAAGATTGACCAGCTATTTCACTACATCTGCATCACACTTAGGAAATACCCATTACAGTACTTTTCTCCCTGATGCATCATGTCCAAGAGAATTACCTGTATTAATAATCAGATCTGCCAGTAAACCATACATCTATTCACTCATCATTCATCTCCATGGAATTTTTGGCTTCAGACTGATAATGTTTTGCTTACTGGTATTTCCTCATCAGGTCAAGTGCAGGCATATGAAGCGATATCCAACTACACAGCCAAGAGGGTGAGTTGCTTGGCTTTCTTTTTCTCTTCTCCACCTCTTATCTTCTCTTTTCTTCTCTCTTCTCTTTCCCTTTCTTCTCTTCTTGTCCCCTCCCATCTTCCATTGACTTTTCTTCCTTTCTCTTCTCTTCCCATCCCATCTTCCTTTGACTTCTCTTCCTTTCCTATCTTCCATTCTCTTCTCTTCCCTTCCCATCTTCCTTTGTCATCTCTTTCCCTCTCATCTTCCTTTCTCTTCTCTTCCCTTCCCATCCTCCATTCTTTTCTCTCCTGTCCTCTGCTGTCTTCTCTTCTCTTCCTTCTCTGGGTATAGATTAGACAGTTTGTTCCCTGAGGTGACAAGACTGGAATGAAGAGAATACTGACAACAATAACAAATATCATGATAATATTGATGGTGAAAAAAGGATTAATGATGTTAATGGTAATAACAAATATATATTTTAATGATGGCGATGGCAGATGTGAAGATGGTGACAAAGCAAAGATGATGATGACAATGATGATCTTGACAGCAAAGCTGATGATGATGAATTTTAGTGATGATAATGATAGTAATAATGAAAATTATGACAAAGACAGTAATAATGATACTGTACTGCGAACTTTCTTTCAGGATTGTGAGCTATCTTTTGAGGAAGGTGACCTGCTGTTCATCCTGGACCAAAGTGACCCAACTTGGTGGAAGGCCTCACTGGACAACAAACAGGGTTACATCCCCAGTTGTCATGGTAGTGTCTTGAACCACTGTACAGTCATCCACCCACCCACCCATTCCATGTTTACAGATTGGCATAAAATTCCAAGCAGCCTCTTTACATTCAGAAACTTGTGTTGCAATTGTTGTAGTCTCAGCATAGCCTGGCCTAACCCACTTTAATCTAACCTTGACCCAGTCTAACCTAACTGGACCTGATCCAGCCTGTTGTAACAATGTAACCTAACTGAATTCAGTACAATCTAACTTAGCAGCTGCAACAACAAAAAGGTCAGTGTAGGCACTTTTTAAAAACAGCCTAACACATTACAGTGAGCAGCGAGAATGCAAGGTTTGCAATCATTGATGCAGCACGACGTGGGAACCTGGCATTGGTGGAGGAGTGTCTGAATGCTGGAGTATCAGTGAACTCACTGGACAAGGCTGGAAACTCGGCTCTACATGCAGCTTCTCAGGCAGGACAAACCCACATCGTTACCAAGCTGCTACTTCAACCCAGAATACAAATTGACCTACAGGTATGGAAGAGAATGACCACCAACTCTTACTATGCACTTCTCCTGTGAAACTGTTGCAAAAGGTCTCAGCTATGCTAAGTAAAGTTGGTGATTCTAAGAAGGTATTAAAATCACAGTATGGTGCTGAAAATTATGAAACTGATTTTCTTTACCCTCTGTTACAGAACAAACTTGGAGACACCCCTCTGCATTGTGCCTCATACCGTGGCCACACTGAGGTGGTGCAGTTATTATTGAACCACGGAGCTAAATTTGACATTGTTAACAAGTAAGTATACCCCTGTCATGGTATATTTGTTATTCTTTTTGTTGATCATCCCCAGTTCATTTGGCTGTGCAGAAAAACTTGTTGTGGTGGTATACTGCCTTTACACTAATTTGGCCTAAATTTTCCTTCTCCCAGTCTTGAATTCTGAGTTACAGTAATAGATCAGCAATACAGTAGTGCTGGTCATGAAAAAGTGTAATAAAAAAGGATGTTGAGTTGTACTACTGTCTTTCCTGCCATTGAGCTATGTGAAGTAAGTTGTAAAAGGACAGATATCTGGGTCATTAGTGTAAAAAGAGTTTAGCGGTGGTAGACATTGGCCCATTTGAACATGAACCAGATGGACTTCAGAATGAAGGTGCCCTTCCCCTGCAGTCTACTATCCTTTCAGTGGATAGGCAGGGAGATAAAGAATGTTTGTATAACTAAGCAAGTCTGAAGATGTAATGGTGCCACTGCCTTTGTAACACCTCCATTGCTGGATAATGGATAGATAAACAGATATTTGTCTGCCTATTAATTTTACTCATATGTGTGGCTGATTGTTTGCCTATTAATTTTTACCCCTACCCCTCAACAGTGACAATTATACAGCCAGAAAACTTGCCAACAAACCTGCTGTGATATCGCTTCTGGAGGAGGGCACTTTGCAAGGGCACAGAAAGTCATCCGGATATGATGACCAGGAGTACGGAGTGGCTGATTCTGAGGATTCAGATTAATTGACTGAAGATGAAGGCAGAAGAATGTCAAATGTTCATCAGAGGAATATTGAAGGAAGAAGTTGTAGTGTGGTAGAAAAGGTAGAGACAGATAGAATACAGTGATGATACTGCCTAAAGCTTATCTGAATATAGTCCTGAATACTGTGAGCACTATAAGTATTGTTCAAGTGTGCTGCTTGGGTGTAAGGATGATATGGGGCCTGATGATGCTTGATGCCATCTGAAGTATATGCTATGTGCCTTGAGTATTTTGAGCCATGTATTATCGTAAAATGTACCATAAAATATTGTTGTTGCCATTTGTGTTTGTACTAGTATTTCTTGAAGTTTATTATTGTCCTATACAAAGTTTGTTGTACAATTTTTTATGATGATGATGATGTTCAATAAAGGCCATATACATTGCTCTGTTACTTGTAAATATTTATGGGAAAAGAAATCCCAGCAGTGCCTAGTCCCCTCGAATTCAGATCTAGGAGATGAGTAAAGTAGAATATCAATGGCTGCCATCCTGAGACCAGGATTAAATGGTGATTGCAATATGCTTGTTCCTCTGTTTACAGACTTTCAAGTGACAGACACTAAGAGATTAACTTTTTGTGAGAGGCATTTCTTTATGCATTTTTTACTTTATTTTTTTCTTCCTGTGTCTTCCAATGATTTGTATTAATTTCATCTACAAAATTTTTTGAGTTACAAGCCAACTCTTGAAACCAATTAAATTAGTAAGTAGGGGAGCGACTGTATTATACCTCCGTGTGTTTGTTGACGTTACATTCCGATGTACCAAAGGCTTTGTGGATTCCATTTTGTATTCCAGTAGGTTGTAAGTAAACAGGAAGCAAACACATGGTGGCACTGTTGTGGCCTCAGGCTTGTGAACATTGATATACTGTATATTACATTTACAAACAATAGTGTACACCATTGGTGCTGATATGGAGCCCATACATGGTGGTGCTGTGCACTGGGTGAAGCTAAGCAGCTGTGACATGCACCTGGGACCCAAACCACCTCATACTTTCCTGCATCTTACAATGAGGAAGAACCCTGATCTGACCCTGGCAAGGTGCTGTCTGTCACAAGGTGATGCCAGTTCCCTGCATGGTTGACATATGGTACTGTACTGTACTTGTAGGACAGGCCCATGGAAGCAGTTGCTTATGTGACTGATAGGTCTGCTCACCAGACAGACTGGTGTTAACCAACAACAACAACAGTGTACGCCATTCCTTTTTACTATCATGTTCAAGTTTAATTCTTGAGTATCGGGCCAGTATGTGTTCTGTACTTTGCCTCTGTTTATCACTTACACTGTATTCTTCACATTAGTCTTGCTGTCAACAGGAGATTTTATTCATGTTATGAGAGACTTTACAAATTGGAGACATCAGATATTGCCTCCATTAATCCGTAAGTTGAATAAAATCACCTGACAATAGTAAAAGAAAAATGCACAACTGGATTGCAGGGGTTGACCTTTCACTCAATGTCAACATCAGTGATCATGTGCCAACCACAGCTGTACTCCTTTTATTCTAACTTTGCCTAAAATTATTGCCTCTCCATCTTGAATTCAGAGCTGTAACAAGAGATTACGGTAACCCTTGAATCTGATGTTGCACGGAGTGGATGTAGAGCCGTAGTATTGCCTTTTTCTGCCTCTGAGTTGCACAAAAGCTGCTGCAAAAGGATGATACAGTAATCTAAGCCAAGTTAGGGTGAAACAGAATAAAGTTACATAATGTTTTTCCACAGCCAATCTTGCCATTTGATGCCAGTTAATAAACTGTGTAGGGTGACTAAATATGTCTTTTGATGATGAAGGGATGTGTTTACAGTGCTCTAGCATGATGGTTAGGTGATTTCAATTGTAACCCCTTGCCCAGTTGATTCAGCCACTCTTCATTTACAGTTGTTTTCTTAGTGTTTCACCATTAAGTTGCCAGTGAATTAACTCCTGTTTTCACCACTAAGTTAACTGTAATTCAGTGTAAAGTTTTGATGTCATAAGTGAATATGCATTGTGCTATATCCCCACAGATGTTTGCTTGAATTGTTGTGCATCTCATGGTTATAACACATCCCATATAGTATTCACCTTAACTAATTTTGTGGCGAATTAGGGAATCAGAAAATTGTCTATAAGGATTAATTAGTTGTTGTATGACTAATGTTTCAGACAGATTTATCAACGTAAACCATTTCTGTTGTGGTTCTCTTACATCACAAGGTTGGGAAAAACTGTTTTATTGCTTAAACCTTTCAGTTATTGGTCAGGTGACATTATTGTGTTACAGGGGTGTGAGTACAGTATGAGGCAGTTCATCTCTATCTGTCAGTCTGTTGACAGACACCCTAATCCCTTGAGGGGTAACCACAAAAACTGTCTGTACATGTCCTGTCCATTGCCATTTGCCTGCCCTCCCTCCACTCCATCCCATCATCTCATCCTTGGTTCATGGCTTATTCTAATTTTGGGGCAGTACTGTACTTGAATTAAGTAGCTTAATTTATATCTTGTCCCTGTATGTTGTGCAAGGTGATTGAAAGGATGGGAATTGGGGACTGAAACCACCCCAGTATTGGTGTTGTGATAAGGCAACCATACCACTCACTTGTGATGCAAGCTGCATTGTAGCTCCTATGACATAGGAGAGAGGAGATAGGGCTGCTAGATCCTTCCCTCTAATTCAGACTTCAATAGAGTTGACTGAGCTCTGTTCTGGGTCTTCACTTGTACTGTAACAGGATAATGGTTTAGATGATGTTCATATTGTACTTAAATTATGTTCATTTCAGTTTCCACAGCACAAGATGTGTATTTGTAGTTGATGTCTTGGTGTCCCATGTGTTACTTAACTAAATAACTCCCCATTGTACTTTGTAATGTCACAGAATAATGCATAATAATCAATACAGTATAATTTAACCCTTTCAGTATGACAACATATTTTGTATTCATTCTTCTTTTAAGTACATAGAGTGCTGCACTTTTAGAGATCTTGTAAATAAGAGCAGTGCCTTATCACCTCAAGATGGGATTTTATGATGTAAAGATACATCTACCACCAGATGATATTCTGTTCAGGAAAGAACTGATGTAGTAACACAGCAAGAAACAATCTCAGCTAACCTCATCACGAAGAGGTATTTGTCCTAAGCTAAATAAATAATTAAAGTGAAAATGAATGTTTGTTATCATACTGAAGAGGTAAAGGCTACAATGTGACTGTACATGGACCTATTTTCTTCTTGCTTAAGGAGGCTCCCCAGCATCTTTTCCCTACCGGTTTACTTCTGCTGGGAGTACGTTAATACTGTATACAGTATTCTTATTATTTAGCCAATTTGTGTCAAGGCTAAAATTACATTAATATACAAGAGAATAAAATATATTATTAAAAAGTATATACAGTATATTGTTATGGGAGAGGTGGTAGAAAGCCTCCTGAAATGATGATAATGACTACCAAAAACTTCATTCATACACCCACACTTCTCATTGTTTGTACTATATTATTTTCATTTAGGGTTGTAAGGTGTATGCAAGATATACAATGATGTGTATTACTTGGTTGTTTATATAATAAACTATTACTGGTACTCCTTTTGTGATAAAAAGCATGAATATTAAACAAACTTTAAAATTATTATTACTTCTGCCATTTACAAGTGGCCATATGGTAAGGTAGTTGTATATGTTAATAAAGTTGCATCAAATCATAATGTATTATTACTGTAATACTTTACCCTGTGTAATGTACACAGCCCTGAAAGTGGTCACTGTTTTATATGGTGAGTAACATATTGTTGTGGACAGCAGAAACATTTTCACATTTGCCACTGATAAGCTTGACTGCTAAGGGTTTTTCAGATGAATAAAACTGGACAGTAGTAACCAGAACAAAATACCTAAATATATCCAGAGCAATGAATGAGCTGATGCTTGATTTTTTTAAAACTGCCTGCTAAAGATTTTTCATCCATCCATCCATCATCCTGTCCATCAAGACTGCAGGGATCTGGGGCTAGGCACCTCTAATTCTGTATGTAAAGATTAAGGATAGGAAAGTAAAAAACAGTAGCAAAAGACCTGTAATGGGAGGGGGGGGTGACTTGGGGCAGCACAAGTTAATTGTCTCACTGGTATATTTAACAGAAGTATTCTTGCATACTGCTAAGCTGGCTGGAGGAGGTGAATTAAATGTGTTTAAAATAGCCTCGTCATTTATTTGCTGTAACTTCCCATGTCAAAACACAAATTGTAGAGTACTAGATGCTGCAGTCCTGTACATTTTCAACCCTTAATGTCATTCATTTTTCATTCATTCATTAGTAAATAAACTCCTGTGAAAGAAAAGCATATACATCCTGCATTATGTGTATTTATATTACAAAATCATATGGTAGTACAGTACAAGATTCAACCGTGAAGTTGTATGAGTGCTGGGATGTTGCCGACAGTAACTCCTCAGTGACATAAACAAAGGTATGAATCTGACAAGTAGTATACAATGCTCAAAGCTGTGATGAAATATATACAACAACTGCCTTCACTTCACTTCAGTTTTTACTTAAACACTGCAAGGCAAACTAGTCTGTTATAACCTGTATAATGAAATCCAGTACTTTCTAATCTGTTATCATTTTGTATTTTCTAATCTCATTTCTTTGCAAACTAATCTCTTAGAATAACCTGTAAAATGATTCGGTACAGTATTTTCCTAATCTCAGCATGAAAACATGTATGAAAATTCAGTACTTTCTAAACTGTTATGATAACCTGTATAATTATCAAGTACTTTCAATAATTTAGTGTTTATTGATAAGAAAACTATTTAAAGTGTAGAAGTTTCACATCTAATACAAAAAATGCCCAATGCTAATATGCTGTGACTTCATGATTCAAACTACGATCATACTACTGTACTCATTTCTCTAGCTTCGGTATATAAACTGGGGCACCTAACCATTATATATATTTTTTTTTTTTTCATTTTTGAATAACCATGAATGGGACTAGATACATAATCATTACAATTTATTATTTAAATATACTGTACCTGTAAGCCTGCAGTATAATAAGACTACAAATACCTGTTCTTGGGATACATACAGTATACTGTATTTTTTTTTCACTGAACATTTTCCTAACATTGTCTGCCTGAAAATTCCTCCAGCAAAGCACTTAGGAATATCCTAAATTCATGCTATATTATCCCTTCAATAATTTTCTACAGGATTGTTTACCTAGTGCCAACACTGCCATACTGAGTGGTAAGTATTGAACTATGCCTTTACATACAAATATATACAACTGGCCAGTGCACTTGTGCATATGTATATGTTAGTTTGTCAATGAATAAATGTGTAAATATGGCTAAATGTATGTGTGTGTGT
>JAGKTI010003590.1:46079-56463 GCA_018397915.1 Birgus latro
GTGTAAATATGGCTAAATGTATGTGTATGTGTGTGTGTGTGTGTGTGTGTGTGTGTGTGTGTGTGTGTGTGTGTGTGTGTGCGCCACAGCTTAAGGCCTTCAATCAGACTACCTTTTAGTATATTTCTGACACTTCCAGATGATTTTATTCAGCTTGGGACAGAAACACTGAACTAGAGTGGTTACATATAAACATCATTAACCCCTTCAGTACCAAAGATCCTTCCAAGGCTAAATAAATATTACAGTCTGGTAGGAGTAGTGTTGTAGCCCCAGGTTCAACTGAAATGTGAACCTGGTGTACTGCAGGCTGAAGTAGGTTTTCTTCAGCAGTCCATCCACCACTTTTCATTGGACAGGGGAAGAAGATGAGGGATGTCTGTATAACCAGGCAGAGGATCCACTCGGTTATATCAGTGCCACCACATGAAGGAGTCCCTCTCCAGCACCTGGTAGTGGCCCCGTACCAGGTTATGTGCTGGGCAATTCTCTTCAGTCGTGGTCTGAATAAACAAAAAAGACATCTGACTGAAGGTGTTGGAGGCTTGTATTCTGGTAAGTTAGGGAGGCAACCTGGCACTTCCTAAGTTAACTAAAATACAGCCTTGATTCTCCAGCATATCCTGCCTCTAAGGACTGCATTAAGAATGGCATGGGAGGCTTCGTAACACTTGCTTGGTGATTTATATTACTACACCCTAACGTTTTCCCTTGTATGCTATTTATAACCCTTTAGCACTGACAAAACCTGTACAAATACCATACAAGGTTACCAAGGTGTAATGAGCCTAGTAATGTAATTCCTAACAATGAGCTTTTACTTTGCATATTACACCTTAACATTCTCCTGTATGCTATTCATAACATTTTAACAGACACAACTTGTATAAATAACATACGAGGATACTGAGGTGTAATGTGCAGAATAAATCACTATGAGAGAGGTGTTAAAAATCCACCAAAGTCACTCAGAATACATCCCTCAACCCCACACGACACAACACATTCAGCACGCGTGGCCCAGAGCACAGTTGCCGCATCTCAACTGCTGTTTACAAATATATTCACAATGGAAACACTTCGCTTAACAAGGCCTGGATACACAAACACACTTATGATATACTCCCTGTTGTAACTAAGTTTCATATTTCCAAGAAGGCTTTGGACAGGAGGGTGAAAAACTTCCCATACTTCTCTTTCCCTCTGTAAATCAAAATCTTGCAAAGAGAAGCATTTTCCAACAAAGACTAAAAGCAAGAGAGTGCACAAAGTTCCAACTTCCTATATCTTTTGTTCTTCCTGCTAATAAAAATCAGTTATGAAATCCGAGAAAGACAAGGATAGAAGAGTACTGAAGCTTACCATGTCTCTTGCTTTTCCCACCAATTAAAATCTTGTAACTGTGATTTGCTTTCTCAGGAAGGATACGGACAAGTGAGTGCACAAACCTCATATATCTCTCATTCTTCCTACAAATAAAAAATCTTAGTAATGAAACCCAGGTATGACAACGACAGGAGAGTACACAACCTTCCCATGTCTCCTGTATTTCGGAGTAAAAATCCAGGATACGACAAGGAGCCAATCGCAAGCGTGTCTGCGGATCTCTCCCCGGTGCTGAAGATGTGCTAGCAAAGATAATAATACAAGAGTTCATATATAATACATAATCACTGTTATGGCTAACCTCTAGGATTTCATATCTGCGTATAAAAATAGTTCATCAGTACAAAGGGACACCATTTTATTTACAGCCTATCATTGGGTCACTCAACAGATGCCCGATATAAGAATGCTAAAGCTACATTATCTTTTTAAAACCCCAGAATCCAGTGATGCCATCTTTCGCTACTCCTGTTGCTGCCAGACAATTTTATGGAACTTAAGAAAAAAATTCACATTATTCATCATCATCACCCAGACCTCTTCTCCCACCACAAGGTCTGGATGCTGCTGCTGCTGCTGATGATGAACATTAATGAAAATACAATACAATGACTGTTTTACCTCCTGCCAGATGATTTTACTGAGCTTAGGAAATATCTCTCATAAAATACTGAAATTAAATAAAGACACCATATATTTAGATCATTTTTTCCCTCCTGCTAACAGTTTTATTCAATTTACAAGAGGTTGACACTTTTGTTCAAATTAGTAAAGGCCTCTCAAACTGAAATAATGAGGGCTCTATCTAATTTACCTTCTTATACTGAAAATAATGAAGGCTACATCTAAGAAAGACTCTCATAGTGGAATTAATAAAGGCTACAATGAATTATATAGTAAATCCTATCATATGTCAGGGTTGTATTCCATAATATCACAACTTTTTCCATGTACCAGATACTGTATAAATGGAAGTACTGGTATCTCATATCTCATTAATCTTTGTAATAACAGTACCAATAGTAATGGAACTCTGGCAAGCAATTTTCCAATAACTTACTCCAGACTTGCAGTAACAGTAAAAATAACAGCAATGGAAGTTATTCATTCGATCACCATCTAATATAACATTGACCATGAGGAGCATGGGAAATGGAACTTTAACAGGCATATAATATTGAACTTAGTATGGGGGTTAAAAAAAAAGAAAAAAAAAGTGACAGTATAATGATGTCTTACTGGTTCAAATAGACTCCTATGTTGAATAAACTCTCCAAGTGGTGGCAAGAATAAAACTCAAAACAAGCCACAGGACTGAAAGGGTTACCAGGCCCATAAGCACTATATTTGTGCCACATTTTTACCTCTTGTTGTTACTGGTAAAACCCACTCTTTAATTCTATTCCTGCCATCTCTCCCTCTCTCTCTCTCAATTCAGATTTGGATAGTCTTTTTGTACTGCAGGGATCAGATACTGCCTTAAATTCTGGAAAGTATGTGCTTCTCAATAATCTCTGTTATGTTTGTTGTTAGTCTTTTTTATGGTGGTGGAGAGGTATGCCTTCATGTGGTGACACTGATATAAAGCTTTAATGTCCAGTTTTACAAATGCCCTTCAACTCCCTCCCTATCCCCGAAAAAGAGGATGGTGGACTTCACAAGACCAACTTCAGCCCATAGTCCAATGGGTTCACATTTCAGATGAACCTGGGGCTACAGCTAAACCTACACAGTACTAGCCACTGGTAATGTGATGCCTTTCCTGATAACTTCCTCTGATAGCAGCAGGAATAAACAAACAAGGACATCACCAAGACTCAAAGTATTTAAAGTGGTTCCTCAGAGTTCTAAACCTTTAGTAATTCCTATGCATCACAAAAAAATAGAAAAATAAAATGGCTCAAGTAAACTTCTCTATTCTGGCTAAAATTGTATCATACATCAATTTAAATAAGTTCCTCAGAGTTCTAGATCATCCTTCAGTAATTCTTATGCATTAAAAATATAAAAATATATAAAATCTCAGGTACACCATTTTCTTTAGTGGTTAAAATCATATACTGTATGTTGCACCTTCAATATCAACACAGAATTTTTTTTACTCCTTCAGTCCAATAATATATTCTTTCTTCTTATTTCCAAATGACATTATTAAGCATAAGCCGATTTAATAATACATCCTTGTAGTTATGTGGTTACCCTCGTCCATCTCCTCACACATTCTTCTACTTCAATCCTATGCTATATTTTTCTGTCTTATTATTCTTTCTATCACCAGACACACTGAACTTCAGAAACACTTCCAGTAGTGATGGGGTTAATGAAGAATGTCTAACACCTCTGGTTCAAAAAAACTCTCCTAAGCTGAATAAAATCATCTAGAGGTGGCAAAAACATTTAAAAAATTAATAAATAAAAAACTTTGCCATTTTTCTGGTGAACCTACAGGACATATGCCTAAGCATTAAATTGTCAAGTGTAGTGCAAACCCCTAATTCTTGAAAGTCATTTATGCAACATCTGGCTATGGATAGATTTATTCAATGCTTATAGTTATTACACATGGTTAGCTTGCAGTCTGCAACCACATAGGAAGGCCAAATACGTTTCATCATCATCAACCACTTTAAAAATCATAGCCAAAAATTTAGGATCTGCAACCTACTTTGGAATTTCAGGTCAATCCTAACTCCTAAAGACCATAGGAAAGCTCAGGGTGATATGGTTAACTTTTTGAATCTGATTATGCATTACAATAGTTTATTCCTGGTGCTGCTGTTGAAGAGGGATGTACTCTGAGTGGTGAAGTTGCCTGGTCAAACAAATGTTCCTAAATCCTCTCCCTATCTCCACACAGGATAATGGACTGTGGGATGAGGGAATTTTCAGCCTACAGCACACTGGGTTCACATTACAGATGAATCCTGGGCCACAAGTTCTACAACTACTACGGTACTGGAGGATACAATAATAAATCAATAACATGTATGGCCTAATTGAATAGACTAAAATGAGCTGTATATCAGGGCTTAGCTACACCTTTGAATAATCAGTTTTAACAATACAGCAATGAATCTAACCCTTGTATTGTAAGAAAATGTATGCTTAGATAATGTGTTTGATAATATATTCATATATTTTGTTCTTGCTATCTTGTAACAACTATATTCAGTTTCGGGAAGACTTTTTAAACTGGAGGGGATAGATATGGCCTTAAGAAATTCCTTCAATGTAAGAGACCTTTCCAAAGTAAAATAACATCACCTGGTAGTGGCATGAGTAAAAGAAAAAATACACCACCCAGGGGCCTGCTCACACCTCCTTGTACAATCATAAAGCTGTGAATGTACCTTTCATATCAACAAGTTCAGTTCAACAGTGTGTTTTCTATTTTATTCCTGCTACCTACCTATAAGTTTATTCACCTCAAGACAGCTTTTCCACTTGAGTGGTTAGATATAGCCTTCAAAAGTCACTTAGTAACAGAGACCTCTCCTAAGTTAAGTAAAATATGTAATATGTACTGTTTATTTCATTCCTGCCAAATGCCAACAATCTGATTCAGGCTGATAATTTTCACTGTGGTGTGGTTAGATATACAGTAGCCTTAAAAAATAAAATAAATGAAAAATAAAAAATCTTCATTATGAGAGACCTTTCCTAAATCAGATCAACAAGTAGCAGCAAAAATAATCTCAAAACTGCATCACCTGGATTCAAAATTACACCTTAATTCACAATGGGTGGTGGACATTTGTGGGATGCCTGCAGTATGGTTATTAGGTTTGATCAGCCTGCATCCCACACTACAGTGCAGTTAGCAATGACACAGAGAGGCCAAATTTGTTCAGTCTTCACCATAAGCTTTGGAAATTATAGTCATAAATCAAGAGTTTGTCCATCCCTTCGTGTCCTCAGTTTCTAATAATATAGCCATGAATATAAAAAACAAATGGCCGTATTGTTGTCAGGTAACCCCTCAATCCAATAACTTTTTTTTTTTTTAATGCTTGCTATCTCCAGACAGTTTTATTCATCACAGGAGAGATTTTTCAAAGCAGGAGGGTCACATAAAGTATCAATTAACCTCTTCAACACATGAGGCTCTCGTTTAGTTGAATAAAATTGCCTGGTAATAAGAAGAATATGCTACACAGGACATTACCAGGATTCCAAGGATTACAAGGGACCGTCCTAAATTGGATGCTTACCCATCCTTTTGCATACTCAATTTTAACATTGTAGTCATTAATTTCGACAATGGCCCGTATTTTCAGCAGTTACTCCCTTAAATCCAATGGCATCATTTCTATTTACTTCCTGCTACCTCTAGATGATTTTATTCAGCTTGGGAGAGACTTTACACACTGTAGAGTTTAGATTCAGCCTACAATGACATGGAGGTGATTGGTTTGTGGTCACCCCTTATAGGATTAAGGTGTCTGGCAATTGATAAAGATGGATAGATAGAAAGACAGAGCTGGATAGACAGACACAGATATAACTACACTGACCCCATCCCTATTATGGTTCTCTCCTAAGGTGGATAAAATTGTAGCAGTGATAATGAACTAAAAATGTCATCACTAGCTCAGAGGGTAAACAAAGCACTCAATTTCAACAGAATTACCCCTTCACCTTCTACAAGTACTGTATTTATAATTTTATCCTTGTTACCTCCAAACAATTCTATTTGCCACTGAAATTATTCAAAATATGAGGGTTAGATATTGCCTCAACTAACCCATTCACTACTCGAAATCTTTCCAGTTAAATTTCCAAAACATCTGTCAGCAGCAAGTATTCTGTATTTTTAAATAAAAAAAAAAAAAAAAAAAAAAGTCATTGCTGTGAGGGAGTCAAAAACGGTAACAGCCACTCCCATATTACCCCCTTTGAGGTGTAGGGCAGAGGCTGGGCTAACACTGTCCAGTGCATTTAAGGGTACATGACCGGCCTACTTTCCATGATGGCATCTCTCATCTCTCATTGATGTAAAATGTCCTGTTTAAAAATACACATGTTAATTATGAGCAACTGTTCTACAGTATTATTCACTGATGTACAGTAGAAAGTCCTGTGGAGAGAAAAAAAAAACACACAAAAAAAACAATATGACTGTTATAACAGGGACACAGTAATGTGTGATGAAATGAACACAGACTACAAGATGAACATTTGACCAAGGTGAACTAGATGACAAGAATGAACAAAGTGACAGAGAAAAAAGTATTAATAAAACTCCACTCTCTAAAAGACTTCCTGGTAATCAAATGGTATGCTCAAAAATCCCTGACTTGTTAAGTATAACATCATGGTGAAGGGCTGACATGGGTGGCTATAGATTATCAGTTACACTTGCCAGGAACATAATTAGGACAGCAATCAATGGGGGGGAAAAAAAAAAAAAAAAAGCTGAACACAGGTAATAGGCATGAATAGACAACATATCATTACAGTTAAGTCAGTTTGATAAATCAGTCTGAGTCTAATTTCTTACATGTGCCAGACCACTTTATTTCACATATAGATAGTGATGTGGTCTGGAACACTCCTTTTTAAACAGTTCTGTGTCATGACTTGTTTTTTCTTAATGTTGTTGTTGTGACGATTAGAGGGTGCGGACGACGATAAACCCGTTTTCACCCTAGCAGTGGGCTGGGGGAGCTTTAAGCTGATGCAGCGGCAGACTTGAAGCGCCCACAGTTCCGTAAAAAGCGACCAAGGAGGCGTGATGCGGTTCTTCGGTGTTGGGGGTCTAGTCCTCATTCTGATAGTAGGGTAGGGAACGTGAATGTGGTGATCCCCTCTGCTACACGTCTGTCACGTAAAATCATTCGGTATGAGTGGAAGCGGGGGCAGTCTAAAAGGAAGTGATCAAGCAGGACCATGCCTACGAGCAGCCCTGTCACTCAGGCACAACGAAAGAATTCCACACACAAGGGTGTTCACTTAAAGTTTAGCAGGACCCCATATGATGCTTCACATTAGCTCCCCTATGATTTTCACATGTCCTGCATCTAACTATACACCTTTCATCCAAACTTGGCCCAGATTTCTGTCCTTTCGTTGCCTATTTCTCATAGCTAAGTGGCAAAAACAGAAAATACAACAGCCTTACCCACAACCATCGCACTTCGTAACTAGCACTATGGTCGTGTTACGGTAATAGATAATGAATTGAAATTCAGCATTCAAGACAGAGATGGCATTTTTAAGCCAAGTTAATGTGAAAAGCGTATTGCACTTGTACCTACTTGTTATGTTCTTGACACTCGTTGATATAATTACTCAAGGTTCATATTTTCTGATTAACACGGCAACAGCTGCAAATGCCAATGAACCAAATGTATGAAAATGAATGTCATCTTAGTACATACGTCACACAATCATTAACCGTATGTGATGGTGGGGAGGCGAGAGAAAAGGAAGAGATGTGATAGTAATAAGTTAAAATAATAATATACATAAAAACTTCAATAACAAAATGTGAAAGTGGCAATAATTAAATCCTATCATCATCCATCAGTCTCTCCAGCATAGCATTTTGAAGAGAAAGGCTTTCAGCTCTCTTAAAGGATTCAACAGAAGTGAGCTGTCTCATGGACAACGGCAATCTATTATATAACCTGGGGCCCTATATACAAAAGAACGATCAGATCAGAGAAAGGTGACTGATGAATGGCTCCAGGCTCATAAAAACGCAAAGAACCATCTTCACTTCGTAACATCACACCTGGGCGTGTCGATGGAAATTTCAAGCAAGGTACTTCGGTTAACCACACTGAAGAACCTTGAATGTAATATGACAGTTTAAATTCAGTTCTAGCCTTTACTGGTAACCAATGCAGCTCAATTAGAAATGGGGTTGTTGTTCTCGGAGGGAGACCAAAGATAAGCTGTAGATAGAGTCTGCTGCATGCTCGAATACATCATGCAGTTGTGACACACGGATCAAGTGGGCAAAATGTAAAGATCTCTGATGAAACATTTGACTATTTACACTCAGTGGATGAAATGTTGAAAGCATATGACCCACTGTGCACCGTGACTGGAAGTCAACTGAGTACACTTCACTAGAAAAACTGTTGTCTGGATAATTTCTTATGCGAGATCTTAGTTGTAAAAAATGAAGCAAAATCAGAAGCCAACTGGGCATCGGATACAAAAGTCAGTTTAACAATCACATTCCTCCGACCAACCATATTGTTCACAACTACCTACCTACCTTCTGTCAGATGCCTTAATCCCGTAAGGGGTGGCCACAAACAAATCGCCTCCATATCGCTCTGTCCCCTGCCATTTCACTGCCCTGCTCCCAGCTCACACCCCCCTCTCTCATATACCTCTCCACTCCATCCCTCCATCTCATCCTTGGCCTCCCGCTCCCTCCACCTCACTCACATACACTCTCCTCGTCAGTCTCTCACTCGGTCAGTTTTTTTTTTTTACCACCACATGAATCAACTTTGCTTTGATAATACCTTGCCCTCTGGGCTTTTACAGTGTTAATTGCTTTTCTCGTTGAAACAATGCAAACGAGGCAATTCGGTCCGTTGCAAGCGCCACTCACGTTCTGCCTTTCGCAAAGATGGTCCGTACCACGGAGAATTATCACATACTGTACAATGTTTGTTTTTACTACCTCAGGACAATAATGATCAAAAACTGACCTAAGCTCATTGTTATATATATATCAACCAAAGCATCAGAAGAAAGAACTGAAGAATCAATGTAGTTTAAAAGCTGATACTTTCAAAACACACTGAATGTGATACAGTTCGCATTTCGCAAGCAGGTGGACGCGGGTTTGCCTCCCGCCAGTTTACTTTGGGAAGCATTCACCAAGCCACTTACCGCTCTGGCAGACACAAGGGGTGCTGAGGTTGAACCAGTGTTGCATACTAGTATGCTTGCACCCAGTCGGCTTAGGTGGGCCAATTATACTTGGTTCACAGACAACACACATCCAAAGCCACTCCAACACAACACTCACACTTACAAACACTTCTCACCCTACATACAATCACTGCAGAGCACCATATGCTGGTGGAGTAGAGATACATATACATGAGACAGACACAGACATAGAATGGCATTAAATGTTCCTGTAATTTCTGAATCTAACATTTTTATTGGAAGGGGGTTTCAGGATATCAAAACAAAGTGATCTGAGCATGATCAGAGATGAGGGGATTAACTATGTCAACCTCAACATCAGATAAAAGCCTACAACAAACAGGGGACAAGATCAAGTCAAGGACGTGTCCTGAGACATGGGTTAGAACACTCACATGACTGAAAAAGTTATTCTAGTTGATCAACTCAAGGAATTCTGAAGAAAGTGGTTTTGACTGTGGACTGTCAACCCAACAACTGAAATCCCCACAAAGAAGAAGTCCTCCAGATTTAAAGCGGGCCATACACGCGCAGGTGAGCCCATCTGATGGCCTGAAGAGGCCAGCCTCAACGAACAATGCTGTGCCCACACATGATTCAGTTGGCCTCATGCCTCAAGTTCAGTTGCAAGCAAAATGCTGTAGCATGGGTGTGGCCATGGATGCTCCGCTGCCCACAGATGACCTGGGGCTGCTGCCGCAGTCTATATTGCAAATAATAGTAATTGTGGGGAAAAATGGACCAAAGGGGCAAGAGATTGGTTGATGAGGAGTACATTTAACCTGCACTCATCCTCAGGAGTGGTCATGGTGCTGCGTAAACATCTTCACTCCTGCACAACTGACACAAGACTTATGCCTGAAAGCCTGCGGTACCCCACACACACTCAGTTTGCCTGAACCTGATCAGAGCCTGACCACGCAAAATCTGTCCACGACAGATTCCTGGACGACCATTAAGGTCGCCTGCGCAAGCGCCTGTTCCCTACCCACACACACACAGGTTTGCCTGAACGGTCCAGCCCTGTCAGGCCACCGGACGGGCTCACCTGAGCATGTATGGCCCGGTTAAGAGGAAATACTTCGAGAAACTGCCCCAA
>JAGKTI010003591.1:0-15566 GCA_018397915.1 Birgus latro
TGGCTGATGACGTGACATATATATGTATATACTGTATATATACAGTAGGAGTTTAGTCCAGTAGCTCCTCGAGTCCGATAAAAGCGAATTCCGGTCTACTGAAGTCTGTTATATCGAGGTTTTACTGTATATACTGTACATACTCATTATTCGATCACTCAGTATGTGTTCATTCGCCAACGTGATCAGTAAGAATTTAGGATCTTTTTTCACTTAATAATTGTTTTTTTTTGTTTCATGTGATCACTGTGATGCATGAAAATTTCTCATCATACAATTGTTTTTTGCTTATATGATAGGTACAGCACCAAATTCATCATATAATCAATCATTATACAGTCAGTTTTCAAAAGTGCATTGTAGTCATAAAACAGGGTCATGCTGTCGTAAAGCTACCAACTTTTGATTCTGTCTGAGTGGTGGAAGTGAATACCCTAAGAGATACTGATGCAGATTATTTAAATCTTTTATCAGTATAGTTTCTACACTCTACTTAACATGAACTCTGCAAGTGTTAAAGAGAACCTCCCAACTCTACCAAGAATGGATACCTAAGAGACGATGTTGATGAGTTCATAAGACAGCTAGTGAACACAATTGGTCCAGCAGTCATAACAACAGCAGGATTCTTAGAGTATTGACTTCTGCTGCAAGAACTTTGTCATCTGCATACAAGGATGAAGAGGAATGATGTAACCCTTTCCAGCCTGATAATATGTAAGGTTGTTTACCTCCTCCGAGTCATTGTTTTATAACCAGTGCAAATTGTACCTCATGTGAGGCTTTCAGCATAGTCTTTACAGACTTGCATTGAGCCTCATGTAAGGCCTGCAGGTTGGCAAAAATTAACTGAAGAGTTTAAGTAGTCAGTAAGATATAGTAAGGACTATACTGAATTAGTTAGGGCATAAAAGTGAACAAACTGGACAGAACTCAAACAGATGGGTACCAACTAGACAAAATTCCAATTTAGTAAGGAGGTATGAGGTCTGTTCATAAGGTATCTGACCGTAAACTCTAAAAAAATAAATACTAACCTGTTGACTTAGGACTTTAATCCCCCCTCAAAGAAGGCCTCTTCTGACTTGACACACATAGACTAGTGTTCTTTCCATTGCCTGAAACATTTTTTATAGTTTGTTTTTGGTATCTCCTGCAGGTGCTTCCTCACATTTGTCATGATCTCTTGGATGAATGTTGCTCAAGACATGTTGGAGGTGCAAATTGTGATCCAGACTGTTATCACTGGAGATGAGACTTGGGTCTATGGATACAACCCAAAAACCAAAGCACAGTTGTCCCAGTGGAAGCATGCAGTGTTGCCTCAGCCAGAAAAAGCATGACAGGTCCACAGCAAGGTGAAATGCACTAACATGTTGACAGTTTTTTTTTTTTTTTTTTTGTTTTTTTTATGTTCCCTTTTTTTTTTACCGTGGCATTGTGCATCACGAATATGCACCAGAAGATAAGACTGTCAACAGACATTACTACCTTGACATTATCTGTCATCTTTGTATTGCAGTTCAGTGGAAGAGACCAGGCCTTAGGAAAGCTGTAAGTTGGAAGCTGCACCATGACAATGCCCCTGCCCATTTTCCTCAACTGATTCAGAAATTTTTGGCTTAGCACAACATCCTGCAGGTCTGGCAGGCTCCTTATTCACCAGACATGGCTCCGTGCGACTTTCGGTCATTCCCCATGCTCAAAATCCTGCTGAAGGGTTCACAGTTTGAGATGAGAGAAGAAATCATGATAAATTCAATGAAGCACCTTCAGGAGATACCAAAAGCTGACTTTGAAAAATGTTTCAGGCAGTGGAAAGAATGCCGTGCTATATGTGTCAAGTCAGAAGGGGCCTACTGTACTCTGATGGTGATTAGTGTTCTAACTCAACAGGTTAACTTTTTTTTCTTTTTTTTTATAACCTAAGGTCAGATACTTCCTGAACAGACCTCCTAGATCAGAACCATTTTAGAAATACTGTAGAGCAGTGAATGAGTGAAATGAGTAAAGCAGTGCTGTTGTTCATGATTTAGTTGTTGCTGAACTCCGATCATATGGGGCCCAGAAGATCCATTCTCATTGTGTCTGCATCTTAATGTGGCATGTGTTGTGCTGTACTCCAAGATGTGGGTTATGTGTGTTGGGCTATTCTGCAAGAGGGCATGTGTCATCAGTGGTTCATCCAACCCAAATCTAATCTGATCACTGAGGAGTGCTGAGTGATGTCCTAATCTAGACATAGGTGAATTGGCCTACCATGCTTCCTCCTCTGTTCAGCCCATTTCACTCCCCTGTCTGTGTTCATTCTCTCCATATGACCATACCATCTGAACACACACTTTTCTACCCTATTATCAGTAGAACCTTACTCCACATCTTTCCACATTATGTACACCACTTACATTCCCTAACAACCCATTTTTCACTGCCCATACTCTTGACTTTTCACACTCATTCCATACCAGCATCTCACATTTACACTTGAAGGTAGATGTGTGTACTAACATTGTTTGATAACACACCACTCACATTTCTTAACAGCCTCTTGTCCACTGCCCATGCTCATGACTTTTGACTCATGTCTTAACTAACGTTGTTTCATGTAAGTTTCTTGCAGCCTCCATAATCTGACCTCTGTTTCATGTAAGTTTCTTGCAGCCTCCATAATCTGACCTCTGCTTTGTATGAAGACCTTCATACCACTAGCCACTTTTCTTCTCTGTATCACTATTCTCCTCCCCTTGCTATGCATATTTCTCTTTCATTTCTGTTACTGTACCAAAGTGCTTAACTCTTTCACCGGTTCAAATTCCTCTCTGTTCACTAGCACATCATATTGAGGGAGTCAGTTTCTCTTTCAACAACCACCACAATTCTATCTATCTATCTATCTATTGCCAGACGCCTTAATCCCGAACGGGGTGGCCACAAACAAATCGCCTCCATGTCACTCTGTCCCCTGCCATTTCACTACCACGCTCCCAACTCACCCCCCCCTCTCTCATATACCTCTCCACTCCATCCCTCCATCTCATCCTCGGCCTCCCCCTCCCTCTCGCCCCCTCCACCTCATTCACATACACTCTCCTCGTCAGTCTTTCACTCTCCATCCTCTCCACATGCCCAAACCACCTTAACGTGTTTCTCCTAACAATTCCCATCACGTCCTCAACCACACCACAACGCTCCTTCACTTCCTCATTTGTTACTCTGTCTCTCCATGTGACTCCACATGCTCCTCTCAGTCACAGTTCTGTTATATATATTTAACCCCTGCAGACCATTCATCATTGATCGATGTGTTTTAGACAAGGTATGTCAGTCCAAGCCACATCGATTTAGTAGAAGCCACAAAAGCTGGGGTGAGGTTGTCATGCCTCTTTGATGATGTAAATGGAACTAGCAAATGGGAACAACAATATCCAGTGTCTGGCATGATTGGTCCCCCTAGGTGTAGTGGGAGCCCCCCCACCCCTGGCCATCTCTCCACCTCCCATTGGATCCTCCTCTCACTGTCTCATTCCACCCAAATCTCCCCCATACCCACAGTATACCATTGTGGGGGTGTGTAGCAGGTATATTCCCTTCCTGTTGAGGCTCTCCCCATCCCCCTTCACCTCCCAGGGGCCCCCCCCCAACACCCACTCCACCTAGCTCTTGCCCCATTGGTTCCTCATCTGACCATCACTTCCCTCCCTAATCACCTCCAGACCCTTCCTACTTCATGGTTGGTGTGTTTAGGCAGGCTTTGTTTCGCTATTTATCCTCCCCCCACACCCCCTCCTCCTCTCTACCCTCCCTCTCTTCACAATGACGCACTGTGGCACCATGGTACCAAACAAGCCAGACACCACGCCATTGCATCATTGACTTATAAGCTACTACCCTCAACCAGTTTTATGCAGTGGAATGTATATTATAACTGTTATTAGTTATTTACCTAAGGTTATTAGCCAAAAGAATATTAGTTTCTTTTTATAATTTCCACATTTTCCATCATTTTCAAAGGGAAACTTTTGTGATTGTATGGTACCCGCAACTTATGATTTTTTTATTTTTAATTATTTCTGCCGTTCGACCATTTGCACACACCATTACAGCTTTTTAGCATTTTATATAAAACACACTTGCATTTTATTTTAATATTTACATGCACAACCTAATATTTTTACATGACAAGCCTAGGGTTGGAGGTATGAAATACCCATATGTATTCTGCTGGGGAGATAGTAGTAGAATTTTTTTTGTTCAGTTATATCATATATATATATATATACTATCATAATGTTTTTTCTTCATTTATACATTTCAATATATAGGAAGAATAAATATTTGTCTTATTGAATGATTTACCTGTGCAATGAATCGATATATTTTTATCTTGCATGCAAAGGTAATTTTTTTCACCTTTCTTTATGCACACTCATACAGCTTGTTTTACACCAGGGCACATGTTTCATATTGATTTGGGTAATTTTTGTAAGGTTATGTGTCAAAAAATAAGTATGTGCCAAAATTTTCCTATTTTTGTTCAGTTGCGATGGGTAACTATTATAATATTTGACAGTCATTTGTGCGGTAACCATTAGGCCTATGGGACTAAGATTAGTATTTTCTGTGTGTAAATTCAAGCTCTTCAAAATGATAAGAGAAAGTTTTCCTTGGTGAAAGCTGAAAAATCGATGCCTAATTGCGGCTGGGGTGGCATTTGGGCCTGGAGATTTGCGAACTTTAGGAGTTAAATAATACCTCTTCCTTGCTACGGTAGTTGAGTGATTAGTGTTACTAGTTATCAGAGAGCCTACTGGTGCCCTTCATTATTGGTGTCCATTCACTTTTTGTGGGTTACTAGGTATAATGATTAACTAAGTTAACACCTAGGGGATTTAACTGTGGTAACGTGGATGAAACAGTGGCCTTCTATTCCAGGGTAAAATTAAGAATAACCTGCCACAGGCTCATAGGCCTCAGCTATGCAGATGAGCACTGCAGCTTAGCACTTCATGGCATCTGCCTGCACCTTTACCTTTATCTTACCTTACCTCTCAGACATTTACAAACGTCAGAACCCATATGTTGAGTTCCGCTACAGCATCATCTGCATACACCTTGATTTAGATAATCCACTTTTTACCAGTAATCATCATCCCCATCCTTCTTTCCACAACTCAGGTTTAGCTGCCCTTATTCTTCGCTGACAAGTGTCATGGCTTAGATATTCGTGTGTAACACACAGAAAGACTTTTTTGATACTGTAACTTGTTACATGTAACAGATGAGCATTGTTACTTCAAACTATCTATTTATCAGTCTGTCTATATATATGTCAGTCAGTCTGTTTATCTAAGTGTATTTGTCTGTCTGTCTATCTTTAGCCAGATGCATTTAACCAGGTGAAGGGTGGGGGGGGGGACATTCATGAACATATCACCTCCATGCCAACCTGTTCTCTGCCTTCCAGTTGCCCTTCCCATCTTACATCACCCTCATTCATATACCTCTCCACCCCATCCCTCTGCCTCATTCTGTGTCTCCTCCTTAACTTTGCTGTACTTTAACTTTCATGCTTGCATTGTGAATTACTCAAACTCATATAATTTTTTACAGTGTAGGGATGTTCATTATCCATGCATCCATTAACTCATCATACAAATATTGCCTCATCTAGAACATAGGGACTTGTGGCTAGGTGACTGATATCAATCATTTTAGGTGAAAGTGTTCCTGGAGGGGGACCCCTTCATGTAATGGCACTACTATAACTAGAGGGGCAGTCAGTGGGGCGCATCTCTCCAACAGGGGCAGCGTAATTTACAAACCACTCTTCATAATGAGTTAGGGTTTCTCATCATTGATTGGGGTTTCGCGAATTGTTTTCCCGATCCAGAATATGTAATACAATCTGGATCGGTCCCAAATGTTACTCGATTGTTCCCTGGGACATTGGCTATCTACCCACCAAATTTGGTCCAAATCTCTCTTTTAGCTTTTGAGTAATCCTGCTAACAGACAAACAAACTAACAAACAAACAAACAGGGGTGAAAACATACTCTCCTTACTGGGGAGAACTAGGTAGCCTGCTGCCTGTCTATACAATTGTCCCTCAACTCGTTCACTATCCTCTGAAAGAAGGATTGTGGTCTGCTGGAGAATGACAACTTCAGCCAGCAGTCCTCCAGGTTTTAGCTCAAATAAGCTTGGGGCAGCAAGAACAACAAGGCAAGAGTGATCAGTCACTCATCCTTGAGGAAGCTTATGTGAGTACTGTAATGCATACCATCCTCTCTTAAAACTTTTACTTGTAGGGAGCTATATCTGGTCAGACCACCTTAACCCACTAGACCATTAGGAATCCATTTGTTGGCTATTTGTTATCTATAACAGTATTACGTTTTCATCATATCTAATAGTATGACATTATTTGACCAGGTTAATAGTTACACTGCTTCGGTGGCGTGAGGAAAACCCTTCACTAGTGTTGGAGGGGGAGGTGGACGCACTAAGGCAAGATTCTCGTGGCTGCACCCCTTTAAGCTGGGCCTGCACCCGAGGACACCATACCACTGCTCTCCTACTCTACCGCTGGAACTCCCATGCACTTCAGTCCAAAAATCAGCTTGGACAAACACCTCTACAGTGTGCCACCCTCAATGGTACAGTTAGTGTGCAGCTTAGGGACAACATTGTATTCTGGGTGGCATAGGTGGCTTCATATCACCTCTTATTTAGTGATTTATTCTGCATATTGCACCTCAATATTCTCTTTTATTTTATTTTTATATGTTTTAATATTGATATAGTTTGCACTAGTACTGTACAATAGGGGAAAAAAAGCATCTTGTGCAAAGTGAATTAGTATGGAAGAGATGCTAAGAAGCCTTCTTTGCTACCTAGATTGTGGCCCAGAGAACTACTTTTTCCTAGGTATACCTGACTGAATGTAGAATAAATTCCTAAGGAGGAAGTGCTGTGAAGCCTTCAGTTCTAAATAGAATGTAGCCCTGAGAATTACATTTATATGATTGGCAACATTTGTGTGATAAAATATATTGCATTTTCTTATTGCTACTTTTGGATGAATTATTAACTTGAGAGGGATTTTCTGATCTGAATGGGTTATACATAGCTTCATTAACCCTTTCACTACTGGGAATCTCCCTTTACCTAAGTAAAATTGATCTGTAACAGCAAGAATAAACTAACAGAAAACATAACCATATATAGGTAACACACCTTTTCTGTTAAATATTTCACTTTGGTTGGTGCACTGGTGTATTTTATTGAAGCCAGCGTTGGGCTTGGTGGTAGGTGGTGGCAACCATCATCCACTCATTTGTTGTAGTGCTGCCTACTTCTTCCTTAGCTTTGATTGTTCTTTTTCTGTGACTGCCCTCCTCTCTTCCTATTTCTCCCATCTTTTCTGTCACTTCTTATTGATTTTCTTTCCTTTACAGGTGGCTTTACATTGAGTGACAAGCCAAATGGTTTCCTGTAAGCCAAGAAACCATTTACAATGCTGGGTGGTAACCATATAACCAAACCATACGTGCTCCCTACGTGTCAACAAGTGGGTTGGTGGAGGGTTAGCGCCCCTCCCCGTAAAACAAATAACTCAAAGTCAAATGGCCACCCCTTTTGGGATTATGGCATCTGGCAATTAAAAAAAAAAAAAACAGCGTAGGGCTAGAAGAGAGGTACAGTATACAGAGTGAAGTCTGAGTCACAGAGACTTTTATTTGATAACCTAAATCGTGTGGAAAGGAAGAATGTGAAATTTAAGGTGGCAAATCGGGTGAAGAGGGAGAATTGGGATATAGGTGAGCACTGTGTGAAGAATGATGAAGGAAGGGTAGTGGTGAACAGTGGGGGTATTAAAGTATTAAAGACACATGGAGAGAGCATTATAGCCGGTTGTTGAATGAGGAGTTTGACTGGGACAGGGAACGTTTGTAGCCAGCACATCCAGTGTTTGGCCCTTGGCCTTTGATTGACACTGCTACTGTGAGAGAGGCAGTAGGCAGGATGCAGGCTGGGAAGGCAGCAGGTGGGTCTAGATTGACTGCTAAAATGTTGAAGGCCTCAGGAGATATAGGAGTGAGGTTAGTCACTGACCTGATAAATATGATTATATACTATATATGAGTGTGATTGGAGCAGATGGGGGACATGGAAGGTGTTCGCAAGATATTCACAGAAGAAATCTGTGCAGCATATGAGGTGGTGTGTGGAGTAAAGAGAAGACGAAAGGGGGTTCAGGGAACAGCATGGTGGACTGAAAAAGTGAGAGAGGCTGTGGCACAAAAGAAGAAAGCATATAATGAGTGGATGAGGAACAGGGGCAAAGAAGAAGCTGAGAGACGGACGAGAGAGTTATATGTAGTGAGGAGGAGAGAGGTGAGAAGAGAGTGGGTGAGGAATTTGGAAGGAATTTGAGTGCAAAGTGGAGGGAATGTAAGAAAATGTTCTGGAAGGAGGTAAAGAGAGCTAGGCAGGGTGCCAACAAAGTCAGTGGGGATGTGAAAGATAAAAATGATAGATTACTAGTGAAGAAGGGAGAAAAAGTAAACAGAGGGAGAGAACACTTTAATGAACTGTTGAACATAGAGAATGAATGTAATGCAAGTATAAGTGGCTGGGGAATGTCGAGGAGAAGGAAGGTTGTGAGAAGAGAGGAAGCAATCAGTAGGATGGAAGTGGTGGAAGCAATGAAGAAAGTTAAAATGGGGAAAGCCTCAGGAATTGATGGAGTGTGTGGTGAAATGCTGAAGCATGGGGGAGAGATAGTAATAGAATGGATGTGGAAGGTGTGCAGATTGGTGTGGGAGGAGGGTAGAGTCCCGAAGGATTGGAACTCAGGTATAATTATTCCTCTGTACAAAGGATAAGGGGGAAAAGCAGTGTGTTAGGGGCATTTGCCTTCTCAGTGTAATAGGAAAAATAAATGGTAGGATCCTTATTGGCAGAATCAGGGAAATAACAGAGGAATTAGTTGGAGAAGAACAGGGAGGTTTTAGGAAGGGAAGAGGTTGTGTAGACCAGATATTCATTCTTAGATCCTTAGTGGAAAAGTTTCTAGAGAGGGGAAAGAAGTTGTATGCAGCCTTCATGGATCTGGAGAAAGCATATGACAGGGTGGATAGACAAGGATTGTGGAAAGTATTAAGAATATATGGAGTGGATGGGAAGTTGTTGAAGGCAGTGACGAGTATGTATGAGGGTGCTAAGGCTGCAGTGCGTGTATATGGCATACTGAGTGAATCTTTCCATTTGAAGGTTGGATTGAAACAAGGATGTGTCATGTCTCCATGGTTGTTCAATCTGTACATGGATGGGGTTATAAAAGAGATACAAGGTCAGGCAGTGGATGTTGGAGTGGCCCTAGTGAGAGAGGGCAGTGTTTGGAAACTCCCTGTACTGTAGTTTGCAGATGATACTGTGTTGTTGATCGAAGATGAAGGGGAGCTGCAAGGCTTGGTAGATGAGTTTGGGAGTCTAAAGGTGAATGTAGGGAAGAGTAAAGTGATGGTCTTCGAGAGAAGTGAAGCCAGTGAATGTACAGTGAATTTAGATGGGGAGGATATGGAGAGTGTGAGTGCATTAAAGTACTTGGGTAGTGTGATGAGTAAGGATGGAAGTCTGGAGGGTGAAGGGCTTGAAAGGGTTCAGCAGGGAAGGAAGGTTGCTGGTACATTGAAAGCAGTGATAAGAAACAGGGAGGTGAGTATGGAAGTGAAAAAGTCGTTACATGACAGTACTGTGATACCAACTCTAACATATGGAAGTGAAGCTTGGACCCTGTTGGAAGGACTGAAGTCAAGAGTGAGAGCAGTGGAAATGAGTTATTTGGGAGGAGCATGTGGAGTCACATGGAGAGACAGAGTAACAAATGAGGAAGTGAAGGAGCGTCGTGGTGTGGTTGTGGACATGATAGGAAGCGTTAGCAGAAACACGTTAAGGTGGTTTGGGCATGTAGAGAGGATGGAGAGTGAAAGACTGACGAGGAGAGTGTATGTTAGTGAGGTGGAGGGGGCGAGAGGGAGGGGGAGGCCGAGGATGAGATGGAGAGATGGAGGGATGGAGTGGAGAGGTATATGAGAGAGGGGGGTGTGAGTTGGGAGCGTGGTAGTGAAATGGCGGGGGACAGAGTGACATGGAGGCGATTTGTTTGTGGCCACCCCGTTCGGGATTGAGGCGTCTGGCAATAGATAGATAGACATTTTCGTTTATAACTCAGTGTCAGGGGGATAAAGTAATTCATGATGATAATGTAATATTGTATAATTGGAGTATACAATGTATAGCTATGTGTGCTAGGAATGACTATCGAGTCATTTAGTACAAGAGAATAGACTCGTGAAATCAAGTGGCGATTTCACTTTATGCTGGCTTACTTCGCCAATTCTCTAGAGTCGAGAATTTATAGACTTTTTCAACGGTACACAGCAGAGACTAGACGCTCAATTTGGCTGTAATATTGTAGCGTTGGCCTCTGAGAAAGTTAGTTTCTCCCCTTAACATTAAAAAATAATAATAATAATAATAATCAGGATTTTGGCTGAGCCAAACTCCTAGCTAGCACAAAGGATTTAAGGATTAATGCCAAAAGTGGGCCTAAGTACCAGTCGTGATTAATATAAAGAGTTGTGCTAATGTGGAGTAGCAAAACTGTACTAAATATGTGGGAAAATTAAACACGACTATTACATTTAACAAAGCTCAAGAAAACGAACTGTAAATTTATTGAATACAAGAAAATAAATTTACGTTACATGACTTCGATTCAAATCAAGAAAGGGAAATGCACTCACTCAAACACTCAGACAAATAGCTAAATAACCCAAAAACTTAAGCCTAGGAAAACAAAAGGAAATACTTATTAGTATAGATGAGACCGTGCTGAAGTCGATCACCAACAGGTGGGAGCTTCGGGAATACACGCCAATACAAGCTGAGGTCTGAAATCGCTAAGAAAAGTGATCACTCGAGCTCTCGTAAAGCACAACCGCACACTCCGTGGCTACAAGACAGACTGGGTCTGGTTTTGAGTGTCCGACGTGAGGAATGTGAGAAAGGGGTGAGGCCGTAATGGCCTGGGAGGCGGAAGCGATAATTCAGAAATTATCGCTCAGAGGAATGCACCGTCTGCACATAAAAACAATCACTCGCGAAAGAATGACGAAAATTTTGACAACTTGATGTGAATATGAGTACGCGAGCGGATGGTTGAGAGAATGAGTGAAATCTCATGCATTTCATAATAATTCGTTCCTCCCGCAAAATCAATCGGTCACAATTTACGTTAACGTTACATAATTTTACGATGTAGAAAATTCGTGACATTACGCCCCTAAAAAATCAAATTTTACTCTGGTAAAATTTGACATTATATATAAATATACACCCTAGCTCAGTCACACAAGATTCACACTGTGGTGTGTGTACTATCCTGTTACAGGAGAAAAGCATTGTTGCCTATGAACGTAAAAACCTTGTATTTACGTTAAGAAAAGCAAGCTTGAGGGAAAAACTCCGAGACGACAGTGAAAAATCCTGTACTCAGGTCAAACTGAGCGAAAGTTCGCTACATTTACATTGACAACTAATTGTTATGTAGCGTGGTGTATGTGATACACGGTGTAGGTGTAACAGTTGTAGTGTAACTGTACCTACGTGTAAAGCAGTAATAATAATACAAATTAATACAATAATAAAGGCGACGAGGGTAGAGGAGAAGAGGTGGCAGCGTGCAGCAGAGACAGTCAATGGTCCTGGACATGTGCTTCACCCAGCAACTGTACCTGTGGAATGAGTCAAGGTGGAACATCAATAGTGTCAATGTGAGAATTTGTACTAAATTACAATTTCGTCCACCCAGCAATCAATCATACACAACAGAAAGTACACTTTAGCTGAAAATCAGTTAACAGCAAGTTTCGTACATAGGTCGCCATTATTTCCTTAATAGTGCCCTTTTTAACCTATACTTACGCCTAATAAAGGGCTTGTCGTCGGTGTCCTCGGTTGGGATCGCCGCGACTACCTGTTTGTCATTGGTGTCCTCGGTTGGGATTGCCGTGACTGCACACTTATATCTACACTTATTATTACAAAGGGCTCATCGTCAGTGTCCGTGGTTGGGATCACCGCGACTGCCCGTTTGTCCTCGGTGTCCTCGGTTGGGATTGCCGTGACTACACACTCCTAACTAATTAAGGTAAGTCGAGAATCCCAATGCAAACTTGGGCAGGTCACATTTTAACACCCTGCGTGGGTGTGAACACTCATGTGACTTCTGTGTAATCTCCGGGAATCCTCAGGGAGGCCCACAGCTCGAGACACACCACAAGGTAATTCAAACACAGCCTCAGATTGCCTCTGCGGGGTCTCGAACTTCCGCCTTAACCTACGGTACATACAATATGTACTAGCCCTATGCTTACGACTAATAAGGGCTTGTCGTCGGTGTCCTCGGTTGGGATCACCGCGACTGCTTATTTATCTTTGGCGTCCTCGGTTGGGATCGCCGTGGCTGTGCATTCGTCATCGGTGTCCTCGGTTGGGATCGCCGTGGTTGTGCACTTATGAGCTACGGTACATATGTATGTACAGACCCTAGACATATTATGTCCTGTGGGGCCAACAAGCGAGACGTGAGATCTTAGCAGCATAGTACTGACTGGGAACCAAGCTAGTTCTTGGATTGCTCAAATCTCTTAGAACAGCACAGTCTTAGGGAACCCAGTGTATGTACGACAGATACCCACATTACCACTGCCCTCTCTCACATGACTCAGATATTATGGGCGTGGATTCAAACGGCACAGGAAGGAAACTTTCCTGAATGGTGGTACGTCGACACACATTACAGGAGTGCACAAAACTATCTATTTCCTGTCCCATTCCTGGCCAGAAAAAGTCAGCAAGGATACGGCCTTGGGTTTTCTTTTTGCCCATATGACCTCCTGACGCTGTACAATGACCCCATTCTAATACTGCCTGGCGGTAGTTCGCGGGAACGACAAACTGTGGCCGAACCTCGCCCTCGAGTGTTCGTGACTCACGGTAGAGCCGTCCTTGTTTGCGAAGGAACCTGGCTCGTCCACCCTGTGAATACTTGGTCACTTTACCCTTTTGTTTCTTCTGCGCAACAGCTAGTGTTGGGTCAAATTGTTGTTCCTGGACAACATCTTGATTACAAATCAGATCTTGCGGCAATGCAATGGCCACCGGGGCGACACGATTTGGAGCCTTGGCCACGGATCGTGTTACTGCAGCCGAAGTCTGAGTAGTGACATCTACGGTGTAACTATACTTGGCACCTGGTATATTACCTATAATGAGGTCAAACATAGGTTCTGGCATGACAACTGCAACTGTTGAACCTGTGTGAAAGGGAGATGCTACCTGGATACTTGCCTCAGGGAACAATCTCACTGATCCATCAGTGAGCTGAGCTTGGATCTGTCTGCCTGTATATTCTTCAGGCCGAACAAGACTCTGCCTGACAGTACAACCTGAGGAACCATTGTCTCTCAGAACATTTACAGAAACACCTCCCACAAACCCTGGCTGAACAAGGAAGGCACTGTTACCTTGTTACCTGTGGGAGGGCCTGTGGAGGAAGCGGCCAGCCATTGATAAGGCTGCATGGCACACAACTCTTCAAATCTGACAGGACTATATGCCTTAGGGGTCGTACCCAAACTAGGTGCATGAGGAGTTGTACTCATCATCTGGGGAGCAGGAGCATTGACGACCTGTGGAGGAGAGTTCACCATCTGAGGGGGACTAGAGAACTGTGAAGGAGGACCTGTGCTGGTGGGGACAGCACCATCGTGCACCTGTTGGGGAATGAAGGCTGTGTTTGCCTCCTGCCTCCGATACACTGGGGCTGGTGCTGGAAAAGTTTGTCCATTGCGTGGCTTATACTGCTGCTGGTTAGAGTACTTGTTGTACCTCTTCCAGTCAGGTTTCTGTGTATTCTGCCCTTGGTCCTTCTGCGGTTTGTTTGGACCTTGGCCATTATTCTGAGAACGGCCTTGATGCTGGGGTTCAGTCTGAGATTGCTTCCCAGACTTAGCAGTATCTTTCTTGTTCCAGGACTGCTGCTTACGAGTTTGGTACCCGTACGCAGTAAAGAAAGCATCAGCCTTTTCCACCATTTGGGTTGCATCCTTCACTTTGGACATCTTGAGCTGGGCCATAAGTTCAGCAGGCCACGACTTTTCCAGCTGTGTGCGCAGCACGAGGTCGATCATTCCCTCTCGCATGCTGGGAGTCTCGTCCTTCTCCATCCACTCGCCTAAGTATGCTGTGAGACGGTCAAGGAACTGAACAGCTGTCTCCTTTTCCTGGAGACGCACCTTCATGAACTGATTCCTAGCATGATCAACAGTAAGATCGTACGCTTTGATGAGTGCGGTCTTCATCATCTCATACGTGGGATTATCTCCGCAAATTCTGTGGAGAATGTCGAGGGCAGGGCCCTCAAACAGGCTAAGGAACTGAAGCCGCTTAGCTGCCTCATCCAGATCGTACAGCTTTGCCATGTCTTCGAAACGAGCTATAAATGGCTCGATTCGCTTGCCTTCCTTGCAAGAAGGAAGCTTGAGATGTGGAGTTGCTAGAACAGATGCTGAGAAAGCACTAGCAGAGCTTGGGTTAGCTGCACCCGATGTGCCTGAAGCCAGGGAGTCTCGCTTCAGCTTCAGCACTTCAAGCTCGTGTTTTTCACACGCCTCGCGCTCGGCACGCTCCAATTCACGGTCTCTCTCACGTGCCTTGCGCTCAGCACGCTCGTGTTCTTCACGTGCCTCGCGCTCAGCATGCTCGTGTTCTTCACGTGCCTCGCGCTCAGCACGCTCGTATTCTCATACTTTCTGCCGTTCCTCCCGCTCAATTTTCCACTCTTCTCGGGCGGCATTCTCGCATTGCTGCTTGTAATTGAAGCGCGACAGGACATAATCTCGAATTTCCTGGGGGTTAGTAAGCCCCATAGCCTTAGCTTCTTGCACGTATGCACTGGATTCCATCATGCTTAGTTTATGACTAAAGTGAGAGTGAGTGAGTAATTTGGTAATAATTCCAAGCTAGGAGTTTATCCCGGAATGAGGTCGCCAGATGTCAGGGGGATAAAGTAATTCATGAGGATAATGTAATATTGTATAATTGGAGTATACAATGTATAGCTATGTGTGCTAGGAATGACTATCGAGTCATTTAGTACAAGAGAATAGACTCGTGAAATCAAGTGGCGATTTCACTTTATGCTGGCTTACTTCGCCAATTCTCTAGAGTCGAGAATTTATAGACTTTTTCAACGGTACACAGCAGAGACTAGACGCTCAATTTGGCTGTAATATTGTAGCGTTGGCCTCTGAGAAAGTTAGTTTCTCCCCTTAACATTCAAAAAATAATAATAATAATCAGGATCTTGGCTGAGCCAAACTCCTAGCTAGCACAACGGATTTAAGGATTAATGCCAAAAGCTGGCCTAAGTACCAGTCGTGATTAATATAAAGAGTTGTGCTAACGTGGAGTAGCAAAACTGTACTAAATATGT
>JAGKTI010003591.1:20199-56448 GCA_018397915.1 Birgus latro
GGGGTTGACTGGCCTGAAAAAACTCTGAATGGTTGATTGACGCAGAGGACGACGATTTTGACGATTAATGATGCGTTGCCTGAAACCTCGCACTTGACTCGCCAATTCCAATGACCCCATCTCTCTGTCGCAGTCCGGGTGTTCTAGGTAGTCAAGGACGAACTCCACATAGTGCCGGATTGTGCTCAGCCTGGGGATTGTTGGGGCAGTTGCAACCTGTGAGGAGTCCGCATCATCATCGCTGTCCTCGTCAGAATCTTCCTGCTGGGTACTGGGACCAGCAACAGTAGATGCGATCTCGGTATCAGACATGATCTGATACCCAGGATCGCCCTCGTCGTCATCCAACCACTCGCGCACTTCGTCGACATCCACATCGTCTCCACCCGTACGAAGCCTTGCATGAAAGTCATCCACGTCAAAACCCAGAAAATCGTGCACCACGTCACTTCCATGAAGTAGGCGAGACCAACCATTTTCTAAAGTCTTGACAGAGACTTCATTCCATGCATTTGCCCAGTTGTAGATGGCAGACTTGAGGGTGTATCGGCGAATGTTTTCGAGTGTTTTTTGTCCTTGCATGTCACGTCCTTCCCTGCTATCGTCCTCGTCCTCGTACACAACCATCACCTCGTCCAAAAACTTCCGTCGGTATAGCCTCTTCGTTGCCACAATCACTCCCTGGTCCATTGGTTGGATGAGAGCAGTTGTATTAGGTGGCAAAAACAGACACCTGATGCGACCATTCTCTGCCACCAACTCCTTGTCTGACGGATGTGCAGGTGCATTGTCAAGAATCAGGAGGGCCTTTACCTGGTCTCGTCGGATTTTCAGTGTCTCCGTCTGATAACGAATGACCTCCTTAACAAAGTGTTGGTGGAACTAATTCTTGAAGATCTTGGTTGTGAACCAAGCCTTCAGAGAATGATACCACACGACAGGAAGGGCATTCATTAACCCACGAAGGCACCTAGGCTGCTTTGCACGGCCTACAATAACGGGCTTGAGCCGGTGCATGCCGTTAGCATTGGCACAGCACAAAGCAGACACACGTTGCTTCGAGAGCTTGGGGCCAGGTAAACGCTTCTCCGTCTTCTCAGCGAGAGTGTTTGTGGGTATTGAACGATAAAATAGGCCAGTTTCGTCAGCGTTGTAAACTTGACCAAGAGTGAGGCCCTCCCTATCAATCAAGTCATTCACCTTCTGCCAAAACTGTTCTACTCCTTCGTCGTTAGCGTCTAGAGCTTCGCCATGGGTCTTACGGTTGGTAAGTCTGTGTCGTAACTTAAACGCGAAGAGCCAACCTTCAGATGCCTTGAAGTCTGGGGCGTCGTGTAGCCTTGCGAACTTTTCAGCAGCAGTTTTCAGCTCCCGTATCAACACACCAGCAGCTCGTTGTTGTCGATACCAAATCAACGTGGAGCGGTCAATGTCTGCATACTTAGGAGTAAACATCACCTTCCTCTGCACGTTTTGTCTGGTCTTCGATGCGAAATCAGCCGTGTACTGCTGTAGTTTGTCTCGGGACTTCTTGATATCAAACAAGGTGGAGCGAGAGAGGTTGAACTCACGTACGATGCGCCTTGTTGACCAGCCGGCGTCCACCTTGTCCAATATCTGCCTCTTCTTCTCCAGAGTCAGAACCACTCTCTTCCTCTTCTCAGGAGGCAGGGCCATCATCACACACATGATGAAGAAGGTGAAGAGCAGTATCAAGCACTGTAGGAGGTAGGGTATCACCACAAAAGCAATCACTTCGGCCGCCATTTTCGGAGTTGTTCACGAGGGAGGAGGGGAGTGGGTAATGGCGACCGATAGTGGCGTCACGAGTGTAAACAGAGGGGATCGGCGCGCGCGGGAAATTCAAACTGACGCGGTCCCAAAAAATCGAAAATTAATCGATTTTTTTTTGGATTTTTTTGCATTTTGGGGGTTGGGCAACCCAGAATGTCCGGTTAGTGAGTATGTCCGGTTATTGGACGTCCGGATAATGGAGGGATTACTGTAATTCGTTCCTCCTGCAAAATCACTCGGTCACAATTTACGTTACATAATTTTACAATGTAGAAAATTCATGACACTCAGCTTTTAGGATAGATAGACCTCATCTCTATCTATCCTAAAAGCTGTTTTTGAGGATGAGGAATCCACTGATGACACTGAAATATCGCTGTGACTCTTGGTTATTTAGAATTCAAAATGGCTGCCATTGAAACTAGCAGAAATCACACTTTCTGCCATATTTTGACTTTCAAGTTAAGTAGATGATTGTTCATGGGTTCTAAACCTTCAGTATGATATATGTGTTTTAACCTGATGTTCCTTTAATACCTGGAGGCCATCTTGGAATTCAGATTGGCTGCCAATATTGCCAGGGTTAGTATTGTCAGTCGTACCACATAATAACCCGTTCCATCATGGGCGTTTAACGTATATTGACATATTTTGAAGTAAAAAAAAAGCCGTATTCAAATAAAATATGTAACTCCATCAAATCATCCAACAAATAAAAAATGACAACTAAAAATCAGCTTGACTACGAAAAATGACAAGAAATAATAAGATGATTATCACAAATGAATAGTCTGGTTAACCCTGTGAGGTTTCTGGGCCGGCCCCATTATGTCTGTGCCAGAGTCAGCCACTCTGAAGCAGACCCACATCTGCATGGGGCGATATTTTTCTTTGATCCCACTGTGTATATACACTTTGCATGCTAGAATGTTGGTTCTGGTGGCATTTTAAAGCTGAGTAGTTTTACTTTATCATAGTATGTTCAAAAAAGGAGAAAAAAGAACATAAAATGTCAAAATGTCAAAATGACGAGTTGAAATTAGGCGAAAACCAAAAATTTTATACCTTGCCGTAGAGAAATATTTGGAAAATAAAAAAACTAATATAGATAATCAAATCTGGTTTAAACCATGGAAAACTACAATAAATTACCTTTACAATGATATATATATATTATGGTAATTCTTTCATTTTGTTGCGCAGTAAAGCAAAAGGAAAGAGATGCATAATTTTCTTTTAGTCTTGGCCGCATATTAGCTTTGCAGTCTTTTTCTTTGATCGGTCAGTGCAAATACACTTTTTATGATAGGATACTGGTTGTGGTGTTATTATAAGCCAGAATAGTTGTTCTTTATCATAGTATGTTCCAAAAAGGAAAACAAATAAAACAAAAAGTCAAAGTGATGAGTTGAAGTTAGGCAAAAACCAAAAATTTTATACCATGCTGTATAAAAATATCCACCAAGAATAAAGTGATAAAGAAACAAAGCCATGAGTCAGGCTAGCTGTGCAGTACCTGCCACGCATAGAACAACCATTCCGTGACGTCACGCTCGAGTCTCTTTGTTACGATGCATAAATGCGATATATGGTGAATATTTTACAAAAGTTTCTTAAAATGACGATTAAAAGCGTCATCGGAATCTCTGAGGTTGGATGTGAAATGACTATCAAAATCGTCATCGGAATCTCAAAGGGTTAATCAGTCCAGATGATGCTCACAGCCTGTAATAGTGTCTTAGAAATGGACTCACGTGGGAGATCTTGTATGCTGATGATTTGTTGTTGATTGCAGAGTATGAAAGGGAGGTTGAGGAAAGATGTAGGAAGTGGAGAGATGGTATGGGGCACAAGGGCTTACGAGTAAATGACTATAAAACAAAAATGAGGATATCTAGAGTTGGTGGCGGTACTGTCAAAGAAGAGGGAGAGTGTCCATGTACAATTTGCTACATGGGCGTGGGAAGTAATTCCATCTTGTGCAGTGTTTAGGATAAATGGGTGCATAAGAGATGTAGTGGTATTAGAGGAAGACTGCAAGGTAATGCTGATTTTATGTGTGCAGTGCGTTGGGGAGAACAGGTGGATCTTGTCCGGTGTGAAAGGATTGAACTTGCTGATGGGTCTCTTCAGTGTGTGGAAGAGTTTTGTTATTTGGGATACATGTTATGTGCTGGAGGTGGGGCTGGAGCTAGCTCTGTGGCTAGGGTGAAGAGTGGCTGGAAGAAGTTCGGGGAGCTGTTGCCTCTCCTGACATTGAGAGAGCTCTCCCTACGTGCTAAGGGGATCTATGTATGCAACATGCATTAGGAGTGTAATGTTGTATGGTATTGAGACCTGGGCAGTCAAGGAAGAGGATATTTGCAGGCTCAAATGTACAAAAATGATGATGATTAGGTGGATGTGCAGTGCGTCCCTGAGTGCAAGTCCTGGGGGGGGGNGGGGGGGGGCTAGGTTTAATATGGAAGAGTTGAGAGGTAGGATGGGACTGGAGTGTATTGGTGTTGTGATAAGGAGCGGTAGATTGAGGTGGTTTGGGCCTGCGGAGAGGATGGGGGATGATAATTGGGTGCAGAAAGTGAGAAGCGTTAATATTAGAGGTGGAGTTGCAAGGTGTAGACCAAAAAAGACCTGGGACTAGGTCATTAACTCTAACCTCAGTGTTAAGGGACTGAACAGGGAGGCTATCAGAGATCGAGCAGCATGGAGAGCCGCCAATAGGTGACCAAGGCCGACGCATGGAGGCATGTTGGACCCTTCAAAAACGAAAACAAAAAATGAAAACTAGCATCAGAAGAAAATGTTAAACTGAGAGATTTCCTTGCTGTCAGATGGAAAGTGAGAGACTGACAAGGAGAGTATATGTGAGTGAAGTGGAGGATGAGAAAGGGAGGGGGAGGTCAAGGATGAGATGGAGGGATGGAGTGGAGAGAGAGGTATATGAGAGAGGGGGGTGTGAGCTGGGAGTAGGGCAGTGAAATGGCAGGGGACAGGGCGACATGGAGGCGATTTGTTTATGACCTCCCCTTATGAGATTAAGGCGTCTGGAAAAAGATAAATAGATAGATAGACAGATGCTGAAATAACTAAATCACTGCAGTAATGTTTTGTCTGGTATTGGCAGCCTTCAATTAGAAATTTTATTTCAGTGAACATCAAATGATTTTTATAGAGAAAAATTCTAGCATCAAAGGTTTAGTTTGAATTTACACATTCCTATACTGCATGCATTGATGTATTTACTGATGCAGATGTATCTGGGTTCATAATTGGTATATTTTCACAGATTCCTTTTTTATGCAAACTAAGTGAGTGATAGAAGAATTGTACCATAACAACATACACAAATGTTTACTAGAAAAATAATATTTTCAGCCTGAGTTCAAGTTGGGCCAGAACTGTTTTATTAGTACACCAAACAGCACTTCCATCCTGTTCTTTTGAACAGTTTAAGGCATTGTAATATTAACCCCTTTAATCTAATGACAGCTTTCCTTTCAAATTCTTGTTTTCTTATACAGTGTTATTCACTTATGAAGACCCCTAGTAACAGTTGGGTTGACAAGGGTATTATATAACACCATCAGTTGGAATAGTCTCTTCTGAGCTGAATATAATTGCTTCCACAATGATACTTAGGTGGGGGCACTCACCATCCACTCACTCAATGTAGTGCTGCTCTCGAGTGTCTGCCCTTTCCTCTCCTCCATCCTTCTTTCCTTCCATTCTCTTCTGCCTCTCTTTCCTTCATTCATCTTTCATTCCTTCCTTCTCTTCCTTCTGCCTTTGGGTGACTCTGCAGTGAGTGACAAGCCAAATGAGTTCCTGTACACCAGGAAACCATTTACTGTGCTGGGTGGTAACCTCACAACCAAATTTTGGCACTTGATGGTTTAGTGGGTAATTACGGCCCTCCAGTCGGATTGAGCTGGTGAAGGTTTATATCCAAGGGATGGTTGGGGTTTATTGCTCATGTGATGCCACTCAGGGATGAGTGAGGCTGGTCACTCTCATCTTGAATACCAGGACCAACTTTCCTAGTCCCGGGCTTCTACACTCTTCATGGGGCAATGTAGGATTGAATGATGAATGAATGATGAATATGTTATTTGTTTTTTATTTATTTTATTTATTTATTTTTTCCACTGTAGTAATGCCCCTGTTCATAGGCTAGTGGTGAGTCCTTCCTTAACTTGGGAGCTTGGGGAAGGGCTTGCACCCAATTGTTGTAAAAAGTGCTACTCTTGCAAGAGCTAAAAGGAGGAGGAGGGATCTTGTTAAGCTAGCCTTGGCTGACCCCGGCCAAAGTGTTTTGCTGGTGGTTCCTCCTTATATGCCGGTGAAGCAGGACTCTTGTCCCAGTGTTGGAGGCCTTGTTGGGTTGGCACCAATTATGAAAGCTGGTGGGAGAAGCTTACAAGACCCTAACACCTGGATGTGAGGGGGGATCCTAGCTTCCATACTGTTTTCAGAGGATGTCATGACAGTGCAGAGGGCACTTGAGCTTGAAATTCCACATGCTGGTTTGACCTATAGGGGGCACTTTGGTTGGAGGATGGAATTATCTTAGCCTCTCAGAGGATGACTGCCATTGTTGTCTTGAGAAGTTGGGGCTATTGGGAGGTTGACATAGCTACACTCTCTCAGGTGAGGTGGCCTAGCTCTGGTGAGACTATCAGTGATGATTGCATATACAGTACTGCTAGCTTGACTGTAACAGTGGTGCTTATCTTGGGGTGTTGCTGTGGTGCTTGGTTCTCACTTTGCACATTTTCTGGACAGGATTATTCAGGTTGATGAGCATATTTTGCCACACATTGCACTCCATTTCTCATACTGCAATGTATAGTTCTACTGAAATGAGTGAATTCTCAAGAAGAAAGAGTTGTTCTGCTCCATACTCAGCTCCTTTGTGGAATAATGTCCATCATGGGATACACTGCAGTCACTTTCACTAATATGGAAGGCTTTGAAGAAATGTAAGTCCCCATGGTACTACAAGCAGGAATACCAATAGATCCTCATTTTACCGTTATATGATAACAACATTTTAACATTTTTGAAATCAGTTAATTTTTTTTTTTTTTTACTTATACAATCACTACAATGCTAAATTCATTTTAAGTGCAGTCATTATATGATAAGTTTTCATATATGCATCCCAGTTGTAAAAGAAGGGTGTGCTGTACATCCCCCCCCCAAAAAAAAAAAAAAAAAAAAAAAATCTGGGCATAGACTTCACAGCCTGCTCCCAAGGCCCAATAGCTCTCCTACATATCATACACCTCTGCATGTCGCCTATATTGTGCTCTATCAAAATGCTAATCATATATAACTGAAAAAACTCAGTCAGATCCTCAGTTCCTACAACATGGTTAGATCCATCCATCACAGCATGAACTGTAAAAGCATCTTTCCTGTCACAACTTTCTTTCTGATCGTCAGGATGGGTTCCATCAGGTACGCTCCACTGGCGATCTTCTCACCTACCTTTCAGACTCCTGGTCATCCTCCTTTCGGGACTTTGACGAAAGCTTTACCATTGCACTTGACATCTCAAAGGCTTTCGATCGAGTCTGGCATAAATCTTTAATTTCCAAACTGCCCTCCTACGGTTTCTATCCTTCTATCTGTGCCTTCATCTTTAGCCTTCTTTCTGGTCGTTCTATAGCTGCTGTTGTAGATGGCCATCGTTCTTCTCCTAGACCTGTCAACAGTGGTGTTCCTTAGGGCTCTGGCCTATCACCAACTCTCTTCCTCTTATTCATCAATGACCTTCTAAGCTGTACACATAACCCTATCCACTCATATGCTGATGATTCCACCTTTCACCTTTCCATTCGGTTTCCACAACGTCCATCTTAGCAGTTACTTCAACAAAAAAGGGATGAGGCTATGGCACACCTAATGTCTGACTTGGCTCGGATCTCTGATTGGGGTAAAAATAATCTTGTTATTTTTAATGCATCAAAAACTCAATGCTTACATTTATCAACCTGACAAAATCTTCCTCAGGGTTACCCACTAATGTTTAATAACGTCCAGCTCAGTCCTGCATCATCCTTGAACATGTTTGAGGTTTCATTCTCTCAGGATTTGTCTTGGAAACAACATATTACATCTCTTGTGGAATCTGCTTCCAAGAGATTAGGTGTGCCAAGCCTATTCCAAACTTTCTTTACCCCTGCACAGTTGTTGACCTTGTACATGGGTTTTATTCGCCCATGTATGGAGTACAACTCTCATGTGTGGGGAGACTCCCCACATGCAGCTCTTCTCATTAGGGTGGAGTCAAAGGCTTTTCATCTCATTAGCTCTCCTCCCCTTACTGATTCCCTTCAACCTTTGTCTCTTCACCGCACTGTTGCATCTTTATCTCTCTTCTATCGCTACTTCAACGGTCACTGTTCCTCTGAACTGTCTGCTTGCATCCCTCCACCTCTGCAGCGGGCACGCTGTACCCGTCTAGCAACAAACTCTCATCCCTTTTCTGTCCAGGTCTCTAATGCAAGAGTTAACCGTTACTCCCAGTCCTTCATTTATGCAACTGGTCAACTTTGGAACTGTCTTCCTCTGTCTGTATTCCCTACTTCCTATGATCTCCAGTCTTTCAAACGCAGTGTGTCCAGGCATCTCGAAATGAATGGATCTTGAATTTGGCTGTCTCTGGTATTGTTTTTGCTTTTTCTTGGAGGGAACAGTATGTGGGCCCATGGCTTTTGGTTCGTTCTTCCTTGCATTTAAAAAAAAAAAAAAAAACCAACTGTGGCATAATCTGTCACTGCATGAGTGAATCTACTATAGCATCCAACTTGTAATAGTCAGTAGTTTACTGCATACCTGGAAGCCAGCAACATCACCTTTCCGCCACTCACATGACCTCCACGTGGCCTTGCCTTAGAGCGAATATGAGGAGCAGAGTGCATTGTTCACCCCAGGGTCATACATGTTATGAGCTTTCCCTGCAGCCTTTAGGGTAGGCATCAGTGTGTGCATTACTGTATATTCTTAGTGCCCAAGACCACCACCTTAACCCTTCCGTGGCCACTGGCATCGAGCAACATTTTACCGTAGCATGGTCGCTGGCATTGATGCAGCATGACTTGTAGAAAACTACAAAAATTTTTGAGAAGGAAATGGAGGTCTGGGAGATGTCACAGATCTACTCTAGCCTCTAAACCACTCAAACAGTCAGTACGTCTTGTGAATCAGTCATGAGTGGATTTTTGTCTTTTGCTACCCTCAAGTGTTTGAGTAAGTAAGAATAAGAAAGCAAGAAAGTCAAGAAAAAGAAGTGCTGCGCCCATTATCTCTCTCCTTTCTTTCCTAAACCACCCAAAGTAAAAAAAAAAAAAAAAAAAGAATCAATCCATACAGGAATAACTAACTACTAACTAACTTTTGCCAGACGCCATAATTCAGTAAGGGGTGACCATTTGACTTTGAGTTATTTGCTTTATAGAGAGGGGCACTAACCCTCCACTTGTTGACACATAGGGAGCACATATGGTTTGGTTATATGGTTACCACCCAGCATTGTAAATGGTTTCTTGGCTTACTGGAAACCACGTGGCTTGTCACTCAATGTAAAGCCACCTGTAAAGGAAAGAAAAGAATAAGAAGTGACAGGAAAGATGAGAGAAATAAGAAGAGAGGAGGGCAGGCACAGAAAAAGAACGATAAAGGCTAAGGAAGAAGTAGGCAGCACTACATCAAGTGAGTGGACGATGGTCGCCACCATGTACCACTACAGGAATAAACATTATAATAAAAAAGAGGGACAAAATTCATAATTATGATATTTGTATAAGTACATAATACACTATGTACTAAATTTGTTCATTTTACATATTTCTTGTTTTGCACAAACATTTCAGCAACATACACTATGTACTAAATTTGTTCATTTGACATATTTTTTGTTTTGCACAAACATTTCAGCAACATATAAGGTGTTCTCATGGTGACTGTATGGATGTAAAACCTTCCCTTCCCTTCTTCAGACTACCCTCGTTCCAGATGCAAGTCTTAGGTCATATCGAATATTGGTCTAGATGGTATGGCCTATACACACACAGCAGACCCAAAGCAACATTCATATTGTCTCATTCCACATAAATTAGACCACCCACAGTTTTAAAAAAAAAAATCCATACAAGAGTGACCTAAAAAAAGAGGGAAAACATTAAAATATTCATAATTATGATACTGGTATTTTTATTTATAAGGACATATTATTTACTGAAATTTGCTTATCTTACATATTTCTCATTTTGCACAAACATGTCAGTAATATGAGGTGTTCTCATGGTGAATATATGGATGGAAAAAAACATCCCTTCCCTTCACACTAATTCCCTCGTGTGAGGTGCTAGTCATGAGTCATATTGAATCATAGATCCTGTGGTTCGGCCTGAGCACAAAGGAGGACACTTATCTGGTTAGAGTATGAAAATATCATCTCTCGCCTCACTTTGGACTTAAACTAAACCACCCAAACACTGAAATAACTCGATACTTGCATAAACACAATAAACAAAAAAATGTGATTTTTTTTTTTTTTTTTGTGAAACTTGCCATAATATGTACTGATTTTGTTCATAATACACATATCTAGTTATTTAAAACCATTTGAGCACCACTGAAAATTTTTTTGGGGGGTGGAAAAAATAATTTGTCACCAATATCATCTGTGTAAATTTGGACAGCTTCTGCGCTCCATTGCACGGCTCAGGATGGGTCTAGGAAGCTCAGAATTGCACTGCCAGGTGCATCTGACTTTTCTTTTCAATTTGGCAAGGGAAAAAAAAATCGATTTTCAAAACCTGAAAAATTGGCCGTGTGGTCGACCTGTGGGTCCTGACAAATTCCAGAGGCACGGCCACAGAAGGGTTAATTCAGCTGCTCATCCAGGAGGTTGTCACAGCTGTAAAGAAATACTACCAGCATAAGCTGTATGAATGTCTTTGAAATGCTCAAGCTGACTCCCCACAAGAACTTATGGAAATTTCAGGATTTGATGATTTATAAGACTTGGACACTGATGATCCTGATCCTGTGCCTAGTGATTTTAACAGTGGTGAAAATTGTATAACTGTGGGTAATGAAAGTGATGTTGAAAATATTGCAAGTGCTGCTGCTAATGATATTAGTGAAAATCTAATCAGTGTCACCATAGTTTGGAACAGTTTAACCTTAGAAAAGCTCTTAAGTTCTTATTAGAAGTGTGGGGTGAACTAAATGGCAGGATTATTAAGCACAAATGGCAAATCTTGGTCCCACACCTCTGTAAACATCTAGCTCACACAGCTGCTCAGTGCTGAGATGCAGCTACACAGGAGGCAGTCACAGCTGCAAGGAGGCATCTAAGGGGTTAGTCAGTGACTGAGGAGGAGATCTTGGAGGTCACTTATGTGGCAGCTGAAGAGTTGGCGATTCCGGAGGCAGTGTTGGAAAGATTTGAAGTGGAACACAGGCTTGAACAAGCACTGCAGCTGCAACCAAAACGAATGCAGAGCGAAAGTGAGGAATCATTCAGTTTGAGTGCTTCGATCACAGTCCTCTCTACTGCCAAAATCCTGAATGAGCAAGTGGTGTTTCATCAGACATCATCAGAGAAGAGGGCTGAAATGTTTACTACTGTAGAAGAGCAGTTCATTGTTTTAAAGAGTTGTGCATTCATTAAGTGAGCAGGTGAGCACAAACTAATAACTTGCTACCTTATTCCACATAACCATTTGCCTCCTCAGGAAACTCAGTACAGTATGATGATGGTGATGATGATGATGCAGTGTCAGTAGCATCTACAATAGACTTTGATAGAGTATTGTGAGAGTTAGAGCAGCAGCATCAACAGCAGAGAGAAATGAGGTGTGGAAAATGGTCAAACCAAGGGGCTGTAATTCACTCTGTCAGCTTCAGCACTATCTTTACACCAAGCCAGTCTACTTCCCTATGTCTGGTGAGTTTCAGTGTGAAATCATTGTTTGGTACATTCAAGGTCAGTTTGAAGTGGTCAGGGCAAACTTGATAGGTCATTAGGGGAGACTGGGGGGTCCTGAACATGTTTTTACCATAGGTTTTGTAGGTCACACAATGTGGATTCCCATAACCCTGTTCAGGTTATTGATGGATAAGCTGCATTATAGGCAAGCTGACTGTAGTTCTTCCCTTCTGGATTTCAAAAAATCTTACAAGTTTAGAATTGCTGGATCCTGGTTTCAGCAGACAAATCATCATTGCTGGACTTCGTATTCCAGTTCCAAAGGGAATGTTAAGGAGATTGATCACATCCTTCTTAGTACTTTGTGGATGATCCTTTAGAACTGTAGGAGTCCCAGGAGTGCAGAGTTCTTTGATACTCCGAAACTGCAAATAAAAAATGAGAATTCGAAGAATGACCTAAACTGGTACCATACTGAAAAAGTCTGGAATGAAGAGTTGGTTCATGAGTATGCAGGGACAGTCTCAGATTGGTGCTTAGTGCTCTTGAGGACACTTTTGAACAATGGGTTACTTTCAGTCACTCAGGCAGTAGATGATGAATGTGTTGGAGACTGCCAGAGACAAAGGAGAGGGTCTCTCTCACCAGGAACACTAGCTACAATTAGTGAATCAGGCTGCCAGACTGGCTGGGGATCAGGAGCAGCACAGATTTCTTTCTACTGGGACAAGAGTTTTGCTGAGAAGGAGAGATATGTCAGGGAAGTTGTCGAGGAAGGATTAATCTTCAACCTGCTTATCAAGTCCTGAAGAAACTTGTCTCTAGGCACACCTCCTAGCTTAACTGTTCAAATAGCACATGGTTGGCTTATGTTGGAGGTGAGTGAGTATGAGGCTTATTAGGCTGAGTATTTTGAGTACCTGCTTCCCATTTGAGAGCTTCCATTACTGGTTTGCATTTGCCAGCTGCTATCCCCCCAACTGACAATGCCATGCTTTCTCTGGGCAAAATTAAGAAGAGCATTGTCTTCATTGAAAGTTTGTAGGATGGCTTGTGTTTGTGGCATCCCTGGTAGAACTGATCAAAGTGAAGGTGAAGCCATCCATGATCCATGGATTATAATGCAGTGTATCCTCGTGGTACAGTACATCCTTCAACTTTGCATATTTTAACTTTGCGATTCACCAATTTTGCGAGGTAGTTCCAAAAGTCATGTATTTTTTAACACAACCACAACCACACCGAGAATTAACGATGCATAACCTGGCAAATATCCTCGCCGTCATTGACCAGCTGAAAGGAACCATCGTTAGCAATGAATGTGACCAATTTATGGCTCAGGAAGCATGCCATGGTGTTGACAAGGCCCTTCGCTTTTATGCTGACCTCCACAGAGATGGGGTTAACAAGAGGAAGCAGTCTCTAATCACAAAATTCATGAGAACCCTAAGTGACCCTGCCCATCGACCAGCCGTTCTGCTACCCAACCCCAAGCAGCCAGCGATCCTAGCATCCCTAACCTTTTTGATTCTGATGACCCCAGTGACGATTCTGACTTTGAGGGATTTATGAGAGAGGCAGAAAAAACACAGCAAGATGTGGAAATATCTGCCAACAGTGATAGTGATGACATAGGCCCCGCGGGGCCACAGTAGCCACACCCAAGGCTCGCCCTGCCACCAGTCTCTTACAGCACTCCAGTCTTCACATCAGTGTAAATGCTTTTTTAACCTATGATGTTTTCTTATTAATATTACTGTACAGTACATCAGTTCATGTTTGTTTCATTTATCATCATAAAATTAAGAGGTAGAGTCGAGAGAAAGAGTGGGAAAAAGTGCTTAACTTGGGGTGATGTCGACCAATTTGCCTTATTTCATATATTTAATTGTTTCAATTTTGCGAATTTTGATTTTGCGAGGGTTTTTGTCGACCATTTTCTCGCAAAATTGGAGGAAGGACTGTACAAGGAAACAGGAACCACTGTGTAATACAAATTAATGTTTTGTGAAATACAGGTTGCATATACTGTACATACTTCCCAGATGGAAAGGACATAACTTTCGGAAATGATAGATAAGAAAATTTTAAGCAAAAATTACTGTATCAGCATGTGTCTGTATCTGAACAATTACAGACGCATAAATACTGATCATAGGGGGTGAAAATGGTTGCCCCACATTCACCCATAACATTATCTGCAACTGTATCTGTGTAATAGTTGAGTTTTGAACCTATGTTTATACAATGGTGTGCTTTTGCTCAAAGCTCAACCATCCATTTTTGCCATTTGTTATTGGGAAAAGTTATTGTATTAGCAACTAGCCCTAGTCTTAATCTTAGGAGATAGGGTAACCTATTCCCACCTTCATGTGGTGCACACTGTCAGTGCCAGTGGAACCAACAGGGTGGTTGCTGCTTAACATCTAGTAGTTTTCTTCTTTGTTTTCTTCTGCTTTTATTGCATTTTGTCTATTTTTACCTTTTTTTCTTTTAAATTAGGGTAGGACTGACATGAGTGATGGTACCCCAGTTTACCCCTGGTAGTATTTTAATTTGTTTTGTTTTTGGTCTTCTTTTTTTTTTTTTTTTTTTTTTAATGGTTGTTCAGAATTTTGTAAACAGACTGCCCTCTCTGCAGTAAGTCCGTAGCTGAAACTGCACGAGCACTGAAATGTGCATACTTCAGTGAGTGGTTTCATCTCTGTGAAAATCTTGACTCAGGTAATTACCTCTTTATGAAAAAAAGTAACTGTCTTGGCTTTTGCTAGCCATGCTTCCAGTGTGTAACACCTATAGATGAAGTCCTGACAGTGTGGGAAATTGCTTTATCACCAAGAATGATCTGGTCGAGGAGATGACAGTACCAATCTTTGAGGCAATCAAGGACATCTTGAGCAGATTAGCGGCACTGGAGACAAAGGTTTCTTCACCAGGGGTTGCAGGCCAGACTCGAATAGAGACATTTACTGAGGTGCATAGAAAGAGCCTCAAAGATGGAAAAAAAAAGACTTAGCTAAAGATATCATAGAGATAATTAATCATGGCGAAAAGGAGACCATTTGTAACCAGGAGTTACAGGTCATAAAACCAAAGGATGACACAAATGCTTGGACGAGTCATGTTAGTAATGCATTCGAGACATTTTTGATTCAATATTGGTTGATAGCTTTGCAAAGATTCAGAAGAGGATAAAGGGAAGACAAATGAGAAGTTGAATCATCATTTCAGCTCTGATAATGTTTATCTCATATCTGAGTCAAGGAAAATGATGCAAGAGGTGACCATAACAGACCTCTCTCTTTCCCTGGATGACTCAGATGATTCAGGTATAATCCTCCTCCTGACATGAGAGGGCTCTCCCTCTGTGCTAAGGGATCTTTGTTTTCGGCTTGTGTTAGAAGTGTAAGGCTGTATGGTAGTGAGATCTTTATAGGCTCAAACATATAGAAATGACAGTGATTAGGTGGATGTGCAGTGCATCCTTGAATTCAAGGCCTGGGGGGGGCTAGGTTTATGATGGAAGAGTTAAGAGGAAGGATGTGACTGGAGTGCATTGGTTTTGTGATGAGGAGGGGTAGGTTGGGATGGTTTGAGCATGTGGAGAGGATGGAGGATGAGAGTTGGGTTACAGAAAGTGAGAAGCATGAATGTTAGGGGTAGAGTTGTGAGAGATTGATCAAAAAAGACCTGGGACGAGGTCGTAGAGTGTGACCTAAGGGATAAGAGACCAAATTGGGAGGCTGCCAGAGATTGAGCAGCATGGAGAGCTTCCATTAGGTGATCAAGACTGACACATGCAAGCATGTTGGGAGCCTTTATAAACGAGACAAAATGAAAACAATAAAATTAAGATGCTGGTGGATAGTGGTTGCACTCTGAACATCACTTTTCAAGAATTAAAAATTATACTGAAAGTGCAGTCTTATCATACCCTCTGAAGTGTGCTCCTTGGAGGTAGAACAGGGCTAATACATCTATATAGGCCTCGCAAGATTTGCCTTCAACAGATTCCGAGTTATTCAGTGTCATCACTGCCATGGTTTTGATCATACATCTGAGAAGTGTACTTGAAAGAATGATGACCCCCCCCCTTGTGTGTGTGTGTGTGTTGGAAGATTTTAGTAATAAAGAGTTTTCCAAATGCATAAACTGCTTTTCCATGTTACAGAGAAGCTGATTTCAGTTATCATTCGGTTGCTCATAAAGCATCAAATAGAGAGTGTCCAGTAACGATTTTCTGTAGTCTGTTCAATCTGTCTATCTATACTCAGATATCTTAATCACGAACGGGGTGGCCATCAACAAATCCCCTCATTGTTGCCCGGTCCCCTCCATTTCACTGTCCTTCCCTTCAGTTTACCCCCTCCCCTCTCTCATATACCTCCCTACTCCATCCCTCCATCTCATCCTCAGTCTCCCTCTCCCACTCCCACTCCCCTCTTCCACCTCACTCACATACACTTTCCTTATTAATCTCTTGCTTTCCACCCTTTCCACATGGCCAAACCATTTCAGTGTATTTCTCCTAACATTTTCTATCACATCCACATCCACACCATAATACTTCTTCACTTCCTCATTTGTCAGCCTGTCTGTCCATGTAACTCCACATGCTTCTCTCTACTCTTGACTTGTGTCCTTCCAACAATGTCCAAGCTTCACTTCCATATGTTAGAGCTGGTATCACAATGCTATTATGCAGTGACTTTTTGACTTGCATGCTTACTTCCCTGTTTCTTATCACTGCTTTCAATGAACCAGCAACCTTTCATCCCTGTTGTACCCTTCCTTACATTTCATCATCTAAACTTCCATCCTTACTCATCACAGTACCTACGTACTAAATTACACTCACAGTTTCCATTTCCTTATCATCCAGTTTCATTGTGCACTCAGTGACTTCATTTCTCTCGAAGACCATAACTTTACTCTTCCCTACATTCACCTTTCGATCCTATTTCTTTCTCACACCTCCCAGACTCATTTACCAAGCTTCGTAGATCCCCTTCATCTTCATTTAACAATACAGTATCATCTGCAAACAGCAGAACAGGAAGTTTCCAAATGCTGCCCTCTCTCATTAGGGTCACCCTAACATCCACTGCCCCACCTTGTATCTCTTTTATAGCTTCATTCATATACAAATTGAACAACCATGAAGACTTGACACATCCCTGTTTCAGTCCAGCCTTCAGATAGAAAAATTCACTCTGTTCACCATCCACACGCAGCAACCTTAGCTCCCTCATACTTACTCTTCATGGCATTCAGCAGCTTCTCATTTACTCTGTATATTCTTAATATTTTCCACATTCCTTGTCTATCCACTCTGTCATATGCTTTCTCCAAATCCATGAAGGCTCCATACAACTTCTTTCCCTTCTTTAGAAACTTTTCCACCAAAGATCTTAGGATGAATATCTGATCTACACAGCCTCATCCCTTCCTAAAAGCTCTCTGTTCTTCTCCAGGTAATTCCTCTGTTATTTCCCTAACTATGTCAATTAGTATCCTAATATATACATTTCCTATTACACAAAGAAGACACATGCCCCTTTTCCTTTGTACTGGGGAATAATTTTATGTAAATTACAGCTCTCTGGGACTCTACCTTTCTCCCAGGCCAGTCTGCACATCTTCCATATCCATTCTTCTACTATCTCTCCCCCATGCTTCAACATTTCACCACACACTCCATCAATTCCTGGGGCTTTCCTCATTTTAACTTTCTTCATTGCTTCCACAACTTCCATCCTACTGATTTCTTCCTCTCTTCTCACATCCCTTCTTCCCCCAGCCATTTATACTCGCATAACTTTTGTTCTCTATGTTCAACAATTCATTAAAGCGTTCTCTTCATCTGCTCACTTCTCCTTCCTTCTCCTCTATCAGTCCACCATTTTTATCTTTCATTACCCTGCCACCTTCTTTGTCACCAGTCAACTCTCCTTACAGAACATTCTTACATTCTTTCCACTTTACCCTCAAATTCCTTCCAAATTCCTCATCCACTCTCTTCTTACTCTCTCTTACTAATCTTTTCACCTCTCTCTTCGTCTCTAAATATAACTCTCTGTTCCATCTCACAACTCTCTCCATACCTCTCCTTCCATCCACTCACTGTATGCTTTCATCTTTTGCACCACAGCTTGTCACACCTCTTCATTCCGTCATACCATTCTTCGCACCGTCTTTCATCTCCTTTTCACCCCACGCACCACCTCTTATGCTGCACAGATTTCTTCTTTGAACATCTTGCACATGCCTTCCACCTCCCCCATCTGCTGCATCATATTTACCCAATCACTCCTCAGTTCTCTCATATACTCTGCCTTTTTTTCCAGCCTCTTTCAGCCTTTCTACCCTCATTAGATGAACTACTTCCTCCTGTCCCACTCTTCTTCTGTTCATCCATCGCATATGTAACTTGACTTTCATCACGACCAAGTGGTGGTCAGAGAGTCCATTCCCACAACCTCTGTATGCTCTTGCATCCAGTACATACCTTCTCATTCTCTCACCCACACACACATAATCAATCCTTTCCTTCCATTCATTCAGTTCACCACCTACCCTTCTCATCACTTGCCATGTATACCTGTGGTTTATTTTGTGCCTGAAGAGGGTATTGGCTATTGCCAACCCCCTCCCTCCACAGATGTCTACTAAAGCACTACCATTATCATTCACCTCTGCAGGCACACCCCACTTACCAGCTACTCAATCTACCTTCAGATTCCCTACTTTCCTATTCATATCTCTAATAAAAAACACTCTCTCACTTCTCTCAAACTTAAATGCACGCTTCCACATTTGCCCATAACTCTTCTTCCACTGTATTTGCGCACTCTTACATTGGCACATTTACGCTCACAATTGCCCATGCTTGTATTCCAACTTTCAGTCTTATCCACACAGTCCTTGAAGCAACTGATCCATACCCTCTTATATTCTCCATCCCCCTCTTGCACACAACAATACTTACACCCTCTTTGCCCTCTCATTCTCATCTACTCCTGCACATATACCCGAACCATTCTCCCACAAGCTCACACTTTCACTTTGCATTTAGTCTCAGTTAGTCCACATATGTCCATTTTCACATCCATAATCACGTGGACAAGCTCTCTCTCTCTCACCTTTATCATTCGCATCTCTCACATTCCACGTTGAAACCCGCACGTGCTCTTTGTTCGGTCCTTGGTTGCCACCTGTTGGTCAGTCCTGGTCCAAGGCATTTTGTTTGTCTTTTTAGTTAGTTGTTTTCCAGGGAGGAGCACTAACCCGCCCCCAACCCACATGTTGACTCATAGGGAACACATTGTTTGGTTATAATGTTACCACCCAGCATATTAAATTATTTCCTTGCTTGCAAGAAAACTTTTGGCTTGTCACTCAATGTAGAGTCACCCTGGAGTAGAGCATCACTATATTGAGTGAGTAGATGATGGGTGTCCCCACATACCACGGGAATAGATTAGCTCTTCGGCACATGAAGATGCGATCCATGTCCTTTGGGTTTGTCCTGGTCAGAACACAAGGACGCGAATTGCGTTCTAAAGCTGAAAATTATTCACCAAAAAATAAGTTTTCGGCTGATTCGCATTAAATTTTAGTGCGTCCTAGCAGGCCAGTCTAGTGTCCAAAGTAAGTACTTAGCAACCCTGGTTGCCCGGTCATGGGGCAGAACTAATCGTTATTCCACAGTCTCTCACCACCAGCCAGGTGGAAGGGTTGGGCTCCGTCCCTCATCCCTTGAAACTTCCTCCATTTTCCCCATCCTGCCTGAGGCACAAGCCACAATTGAAATATCGTTATTGTATAGTGCTTTTGAATATATTGTGAAGTGAGTGTGTCTATGGAACATACATACTGTATATTGTTCGTAAAGCATTGGGGGCCATCATCAGCCATTAGGCCTTAGGAGGAGTTGTGTTTACTATTCCAGGGTTTGCTACTCTGCATCACCCTGCCCCAGATGATGAGAGCATTTTACCTATATAGTGAAGCAAGTGTTTATATTGTGTGATTGATATAGTGCCTGGAATCATTGTGATAGTGATATATAGCATATGGTTTAGTGTGAAATATAAGTTCATAGAGAAATACTGTATATTGTGTGCATTGCCTGAGTTACCGTAAACGTAGCAGAAGAACGAGAGGCATCAAATATGCCACACAGCCACATGCAGTACTTGAATGAAATTTATTGCTCTGTTCTCAGACAGCGATGGATTACATATGGTTTTGTGTGAAATGTTCATAGAGAAATATATTGAATTATTTGCGTACTGCTAGTCTCAGTAAAAGGTGTTGCGAGACAACGAATGAAATCTAGTTTCATGCGATTCACTTAGAAACTATGAGGTGCATGAAAAATCTGAAAACACGATGAGAAAGCCCATGAAATTCTGCATAAGCTGAAGAAATAAAAACATAACATCTGTGAGAAAACTTCTTCGCTAGAGTGCCGTGAACAAAAAATAACTTCCCTGTAGGTAAGTACTTTTAGTTTTTGGTTATTTTTTCGAAAACTAAAAATTGTATCAAAAAGCCACTAACACTGTTAGAAAGCTGATGAAATTCTCTTTCTAAACATTTAATAACAAGTAGAGGTATGAGGGAAAACATTTGAGCTATGATGTTGAGAAGTGAGATTGATGTTCCAGAATGTTTATTCACACTGGCCTAATGTACCTCTGTTCATATTTTTCTGCATTCTTTTTTTGCTTATCAGCTAGAACAAACATTGGCAAATAAGATGATGTAGTTTTTATGGCAATATATATATGTTTGGGTGGCAAAAATAAGGTGAGAATACATTTTTTCATAGGTGCACGGTGGGGCTGGCAGAGAGGGGGGTGGAATAAAATCGTGATCCAGAAAACTTACCGAAACTTACCGTGCGTGAAAGGTTTAATGGAAAATACCGACTTTGTCCATTCAAAGGACTAAGGATACATTTCTTGAGTCAGTTATAATTTGGTTTTCTAAACATTCGTTCCATCCATTCTCCATGATACGACTGTTACAAAACTCTAAATCAGTACCAGCCTGACATTTTGTGTTTGACTGAAACCTGGTTGTATGAATCCGGTATTAATATTGTTTGCAGTGTTTTGCCTAAAACACATTCCATATCATGTATTCCCACAGTATTAAGTATTCCCAGGCCTCCTGCTGACTATCCAGGTGAAGGTGTAGCACTCATCTACTCTGTGGCATTCATGAATGTTTCATACATAAATTTGGACTGTATGTCATCGTCATTCAGATTTATGGAGGTATTACTAAAGTTTCATCAGCAAACAACAGTATTAGAACTGCAGTTGTATACTGACCAGGCCATCCAGTCACTGATTGAGGTTTCATAGAAGAGTTTGGCCATTTTCTTGAAACAATTTCTTTGAAATATGGTGGATTGCTTGTGTGTGATGATTTCAATTATTGCATTGACAGTCTACGGTTGAAACCTTTTTCTTACAAATTCCATGAACTTTTCAACCGAAATAAATTTTAAAATCATGTTCATCAATCAACTCACATCTCAGGACATGTCCTTGATTTTATCTTATTCCCTTTCGGTTGCAGTCACATATTTGATGTGGAAGTTGATTCAGTTGACCCTTTCATCTTGGACCACACTTAGAAAACTTTGGGTTTTGAAACCTTTAAACCCCCATCATATAAAAAAGTTATCAGGTTCAAGAATTACAGGAATATTGACCATAATGTAATTTGTTTCAAAATCATTTAGCATTTAAACTGCATTGAATCTTCAGATCTCTCTTTTGATAGTTTTGTGAATGTACCATATACTCGTATAGAAAACTTTGGGTTTTGAAACCTTTAAACTCCCATCATATAAAAAAGTTATCAGGTTCAGGAATTACAGGAATATTGACCATAATATAATTTGTTTCAAAATCATTTAGCATTTAAACTGCATTGAATCTTCTGATCTCTCTTTTGATAGTTTTGTGAATGTACCATATACTCGTATAATATATTAACCCATGGATTGTGCAATTATCTTTTCTTATCCCACCCCCTGGTGCACAAAAAATAAAAGAAAAAAAAATAGTTTTTGTTTAATATAAACTTGAAGATAAACATCCAGGGCATCATCTGGTGAAAAAAAAAAAATCTCTTTCTCCCTCACTGCATAGCACCATGTGTAAGTTTCCATAGGGGTGGAGTACAGTAGTTAGCGGTGAAGCATGACCAGCACAGCCTGAGCTGTGCTCGCAACGCAATGCTTCCCAGCCTGTGGCTCACAACGCAATGCTTCCCAGCCTGTGGCTCGCAATCCAAGGGTTAATGAGCTTAAGAATGTCTTTGACCGTCATTGTCCTGAAGCTGTAAAGACAGTCATCGTATGTGTTAATTCTACCTGGCTAGGTCCATTCATCAGTTCTTTGCATAGACAACATAGGAAAGCTGAATGCAAATAGTGCTTGCAGCAGACCAAACTGACTCAGTTGCATTCTGTGCCTGTGAGAAGAGCTGTCTTTCATACTGTAAAATCCCAGAAGGCAAAGTATTACCAAAATAAGGTTGATTTATGCAATGGTGGTAAAAAAAAAAAAAAAAAAAATAGCTGGCTGCAGTTATGAATAATCTGGTTGGTCAGAAGAATGTGACTGCTAAACCAGCTTCTGTCTCTGATGCCTAACTGGCTTCTGATTTTGTTTCATTTTTCATAATCAAGGTATCTTGTATATGAGCTGAATTCAGCAGTACAGTATTTCTTTTGGTTAAGAATTCTCAGTTGAATTCCAGTCACACTCCACAAGAGGTCTTGCACTGACATCATTTAAAGCATTGGATGTTAATAAAGTTAAATGCAGTAAACTTTCAGTTATCAGCTGTAATTCAACCAAATCCTACGACAAATATAGTGAAGTGCCAGATATTGCATAGTACCCCCCCCATCGGCTCCACATTCAGCGTCGAGTGGGATACAGTAAGCTCTCAATTATCTTTCACAATATCAGGCCCAGCGCAATATCTGGCGCAGCCATCTTGGCTCTGTTAAAGCAGTACAGTAAAACCTCGAGTTAACGAACTTCAGTAGACTAGAATTTGTTTTTATTGGAATTGAGGAGCTACCGGACTAAATTCTTATATATCGGAAAAAGTCTAATAAAGCCAGAAGCAGTCCGGACTGCCTAACCACTTCAGCTATGTTCACCACATTAAGGTAAATAAAAGACATAGTTTATCAGTATACTGTACAGTATTATTATACAGCCGGCCCTCCACATTCGCGGAATCAACTTTAGTGGGGTTTGAAGATTCACGGATTGCCACTCTGTGGAGTCAAGATTCTGTTCGCGGCTGTTAAGTGTAGCAGTGTGGACACTCACGGGTCATTTCATGCCAAAACAGGCCCACACCAAGCCACCGCGCTCCCGCGCTCCTCTGTCTCCCCCTCAGTCTGTGCCCTGCCACTCTTGCAGTTGTTTCGCTGCCTCTATGCCGCCATGCCAAGCCTCCTGTAATTTCGTTATTGTGCTCAATAATTGTGCTGCCATTTTTTTTATACAGTTGGTCTGTCACTATTTGTGATATTTTTTGCTGCTTTCAGGTGCCAGATATGGTTTATTAGGTACGGTATGTACACACTCGCTCATAGGGGGTGATTTGCGGCTGTAGAGGTATTTGGGGGGGGGGGCACCAAACATTCGCGGAAAATCGACATTTGCGGGGTCTGTGTCCCCTAACCCCCGCAAATGTAGAGGGCTAACTGTACATACTGTGCTACAGTACGCCCTCGTATTTCGACGCATTTTACCTCGACGCTTCATTTTTCGCGATTGAAAAAAGTTTCCAACATGTCGCAAACTTCGTGACTTTTTCCCAATTTTCATCGCCGCTTCCAGCCGGCAGCCAACACTCAGCAGACGATGCATACTGATGCTCATTTGTTGGGGGCCATCTTGCGACCACCCTGCCCTCTATCGATACAGCGGCGGTACTACAGACCCCTTCACCATTGTGTTTTTTGTGCAGCCGAGAAGCAGAGGAATTTGCAGCTCACTGAGGAGGAGTTGACAGCCCCTGAGATATGTCGCCTGACTGGGGCTCCTGATTGCACCATAAGGACACTCAGAAAAAACAAGGCAACTCTCAAAAAGCAGGTGAGTGCACGTAAAATATTAATAAAGTAAATGTGTTTTTTTTCCCCTCAACCTTTATTTGTGCCACGGTTTTGTACTGTATCAGTATCCACCTAATGGAGTTAGTTTTTAGAGTTAACCAACCAAGTGTTAGTTAGAACAATTCAGGGGAAGAATATACAGTATTGTAATGAAATTCGGTAACATTGGTTACTCTTGTGTTGCATTATACCCCTAAGGAAGAACAAGGAACCTCTCAGCAAACAGGTGAGTGCATGTAAAATAACAATAAAGTAAATGTGTGTGTTTTTCCCCTCAACCTTTATTTGTGCCACGGTTTTTTTACTGTATCAATATCCACTTAATGGAGTTAGTTTTTAGAGTTAACCAACCAAGTGTTAGGTAGAACAATTCAGGGGAAGAATATGCAGTATTATAATGAAAATCGGTAATGTTGGTTACTGTTATGTTGCATTATACCCCTAAGGAAGAACAAGAAACCTCTCAACAAGCAGGTGAGTGCATGTAAAATAACAATAAAGTAAATGTGTCTGTGTTTTTTTCCCTTAATCTTTATTTGTGCCACTGTTTTTTACTGTATCAGTATTCACCTAATGGAGTTTGTTTTTTTTGTGCGATCAGATGCACAAGCCTACACATAGCCGAGGTGGAGGAAACGGCTGTAAGACACTACTTGACACACTACGACTTAGACTCAGGTACGGTTGACATAACAGAGGAAGAGATGAACTCTAGTGGAGAGAATGAAAGGCCAGATCACACTGCACAGGAGATGACCTCCCAGAAATTGTCCCACAACCTGTCCACCATAACCGACATGGCAACAACCTTCGAGACATACACCGGGAGTATACCTGAGGCTACCCAGATCCTATCCACCTTGAATGATCTGAAGTCTCAATTTATGGCAGTCTACAACAGAAACCTACTAGAGCAGAGACAAGCCAGGATCACACGTTTTTTTAATGTGACAGAGAATGTGGCTGCTATTATGCAAGACTTAGACGTGACAGGAGAGGAAGATGAAGGAGGAGAAGTGGACAGAGAGGAAGTGGAGTTGCTGGAGCCTGAATTCGACTTTGAGGGCTTCGGCTTAGGTGATAGGGCTTCCCTAGAGAGGCCCATGTCACCCAGTAACTAGCTCATCCACCCTCAACACACCTCCTGCCACTCATGCCAATGTTTACTTTATTTCTGGTAAGGATTTTTGGTGTTGCAGCTCTTTATAACAGTTCTAATGTCATTTCAGGTACATGTTTAGTGTGTTATGCTGTACAGTATAAGCAACTAGTAAACACTCCATATTTAATTTTGGGTAGGGCCTGTTTGGTGTTAGAGGACTTTGATAGGGTAAGGTAGGTGTCCCACTGGAATGCCATCTATTTTTCCCATTGATTCTTTACTTCACGCTTCGTTGTTTCATGTTTTGCGACGTTTTGGTGGAACATCAAAACAGCGAAAAATGAGGACTTACTGTATTTGATTATTATAGTAAATGTATAATACAGTACAGTACTGCAATGGTAGTGAAAACAGTTTAAAAGTTGTTGGTGCAATCTAGACAAATGTCTGATATATCGGAAGAAGTCTAGGTTAGCAGAGATAAGTCTGGATGTTGCTTTTATCAGAATTTTGCTTTTTTTTTTTTAATGGCTTGGGCCCCAATTAGTCCATTATTGTGAGGTTTTACAATACCTGGCAATTTTTTATCCAGCGCTGAAACGGGATGTAACTGGCGATCCAATGCAATATCTAGCAATGAGGGGTCTCAACCAGCTCGTCAGCAGTAGTCAACTGGGGCCAGGGAAAATCCTGAAACTCTGGAGCCAAAGAAAATGCCTGCTATTTGCCAGCCAGTCAGAATCCATTGTGGGCGTGGCACATCCAGTGCACCAAGAATACCCCCGCGCTCTCACTCTTGCCCGTGGATGTCGTAGAATCAAGATGTGCATGTGCTCTCCTGCTCTTCTGACCATGCAGTCTCACAACCCTGGTGCTTTGGCTAACTCTGTGGCATCCTATGTTCAGACTACAGTAATTCCTTGATTATCCCAAAGGCTCTCATTCAGCCAGTCCCAAAGAAGGGTGACTATTCCCAACCCTCTAACTATCATCCAATTGCTTTAACATCCTGTGTCTCAAAAGCTTTCGAGTCAATTCTTAACAGAAAAATTTTAAAGCATCTTTCGTATCACAACCTTCTTTCTGATCGTCAGTATGGGTTCTGTCAGGGATGCTCCACTGGCGATCTTCTCGCCTACATTTTGGGACTTTGGCGAAAGCTTTGCCATTGCACTTGTCATCTCAAAGGCTTTTGATCGAATCTGGCATAAATCTTTAATTTCCAAACTGCCCTTTTATGGTTTCTGCCCTTCTATCCGTGCCTTCATCCATAGCTTCCTTTCTGGTCGTTCTGTAGCCGCTGTTGTGGATGGCCATTGTTCTAGATCTGTCAACAGTGGTGTTTCTCAGGGCTCTGTCGTATCACCAAACTCTCTTCCTTTTATTCATCAATGACCTTCTAAGCTGTACATCTAACCCTATCCACTAGTGCACTGATGATTCCACCCTTCACCTTTCCATTCGGTTCTTGCAACGTCCATCTCAGCAGTTACTTCAAGAGACAAGGGATGAGGCTATGGCACACCTAATGTCTGACTTGGCTCATATCTCTGACTGGGGTAAGAATAATCTGGCTGTTTTTAATGTATCGAAGACTCAGTTGTTACACCTGTCAACCCGACACAGTCTTCCTCAGGAGTACCCACTAATGTTTAATAATGTCCAGCTTGGTCCTGCATCATCCTTGAACATGCTTGGGGTTTCATTCACTTGAGATTTATCTTGGAAAGATTATATTGCATCTCTTGTAAAATCTGCTTCCAAGAGATTGGGTGTGCTGAGCCGATTTTGTACCTTCTTTACTCCTGCACAGTTGTTGACTTTATGCACGGGTTTTATTCGCCCCTGTGTAGAGATCAACTCTCTTGTGTGAGGAGGCTTCCCACATACAGCTCATCTCAGTGGGGTGGAGTAAAAGGTTTTTTGTTTCATTAACTCTCCTCCTCTTACACCTTTATCTCTTTTCTAACGGTACTTCAATGGTCACTGCTTCTCTGAACTGTTTGCTTGCATCCCTTCACCCCTACGACAGATGCTAGCACCCGTCTAGCAGCAAACTCTCATCCTTTTTCTGTCCAACTCTCTAATGCAAGAGGTAACTGTTACTCCCAGTCCTTCATTTATGCAACAGGTCACCTCGGGAACTGTCCCCCACTGTCTGTATTTCCTACATCCTGTGATCTCCAGCCTTTCAAACGCAGTGTGTCCAGGCATCTCGAAATGAACGGATCTTGAATGTGGCTCTCTTTTTTATAGTTTTTGTTTCTTCTTGGAAGGAACGGTTTTTGGGCTTCTGGCCTTTGGTTCCTTCATTCTTACATTAAAAAAAAGAAAAGATAATCTGTTACCTGGATTCTGTGATCTGGCTGTTCAAAACCAATATTCCTTAATTTTTTTCATAATATTCAGTCAAAATGCACATGTCCAGGTGGAAATTACGGCCGCACGAACATTTTCACGTCTAGCTGGGTGGGAATAGCTCGGTGGCGACGCCCTGTCTGAGTGGGTAGTTCACCCAGCATCCGCTAGAGACCCCCCTTGGTCATTCCCAGTTCCCGCTCGACAATAGTGTAGTAAACAGCCCCTCTTAATCGGTTGTTATGGTAGTGCACATGGTGATTTTTGTGGTTGTTCCCTACCTGCTTCAGGCCTTGTTATTCCTTGCATTCCTCTTCCTAGGGTGTGTGATGATGGCCCCTTCACCAGGGAAAAGGAAGAGGGCAGATCTGACTCTTTAGAAGCAGGAAATCCTGGGTTAGGTTGATGGGGGATGGTCAAATTGTGTGTTGATGTTGATCTTATTCTAGCTTACTCTACTCTGCCATGATTTTATTCTGTTTTTCCATGATTTTGTTCCATTTTATCATTATGCTTTGGGTGCCCACTGCATATTTCTTCTGTAACCAGTCTTTTCATGTTTTCATGTCACTGCGGGGTGTGACCCTGCAGTAGTGATTGCTTGTCTCTGGTTGATGGGCCTACTTGACCATGGTAATTGCTTAGCTGTGGTTTATAGGTCTGCCTGACCAGATAGTGTTAAACAACAGGAACAAGTGTTGTATGATGTACTGCAGTGGCCTTTTACACTGGCTTTCAAAGTTAGGTTATGTACAAATGGAGGCCAGGGGAGAAGTCCATTATCTGGGCGGAGCCATTACCTGGACATGCCTTTGGCTCGATTACGTCAGATAATCAAGGTAATACTTTACTGTACTGTATTGTAATGCAAAGCTAATGGCCTGTCAGTGCTCTGTTGTGATTGTTAACCCCCTCGTGCACGATGACGTAGGTTGAATCAAAATGGTGTCAGTCTGAAGAGGAGCCAATGACGCATTATGACTTAGAGACCCTTTAGAAAGTGAGACTGGACAGCCACCATGTTGGTTCAGTGAATGGATGTCTGCTAGGCATCACTCAAGTACATATAAGGATCAGTGATCACTGCTAGATAATACCAGACACATAACTGCTTTTCCTATTTTATGGCGCATTTCGAACATCTGTTAAGCTGTGCTTGCACAAATGGTGTTTTCTTAAGTAAAGTTGTATAAAAATGAGATTTTTCTCATTGTAGCAGCTAGGCTAATTTCAAAGCATATAAAGATCTGGGATGAGTTGCCAGATGCTGGATCGATTAACACCATCAGTTTTTTTTTTTTTTTTTTTTTTTTTTGTCTTTGGGTCTTCGTTTTTATTTCCTCCCTTCAAGGCCCAGCCGTCCTACATACCATACACCTCTACATGTCACCACTTCGGCGCTAACACCTGCCGTCCATATTGAATACATGCTAGGGCTGTCTCATACAGGACTGGTGTATTGGTATTAGTTTACTTACTTTACCTGCGGTTGTTAAGTTTGATGGAGTTTTGGTTGAAATGAAAGATTGTTGTTGTTCTTGATATCCATAATTGTGGTTTCCATCAAGACGTTATCTAGCCTTGCCTCCCGGTGTGGATCTATCTGTCTATCTATCTATTGCCGGACGCCCTAATCCGGTAAGGGGTGGCCACAAACAAATCGCCTCCATGTCGCCCTGTTCCCTGCCATTTCACTGCCCTTCTTCCATCTTACACCCCCCTTCTCTCATATACCTCTCCACTCCATCCCTCCATCTCATCCTTGGCCTCCCCCTCCCTCCCTCACCCCTGTGTGGATGTGGGCTAAATACATGTAAAATGAATAAAACTTGCCGACGACAATCACACAAAGATCAGCTTGTTCTCTTCATCTTAATTCCCCATAAAAAAAAAAAGTTGCGTAGAAGCTCCATGAGTGTTACTGCACCCAAATGCACCACAATCAAACCATTAATCAGGGCAAGAAAGCACCAGTAAAAGAATACACCACTACCCATTTTTTTGGCTCCCTGCTGTTTGGTTTGTCAGCATTATACAGTAATCCCTCTACTATCGAGCCAAAGGCATGACCAGACAGTGGCCCTGAAGCTCCAACACTGGTCATTCATGACCCTAACCTAACCTAACCTAAATCAGAAAACCACTTACCAACCTCCCTACCAGCCATGCATAGCACTTATTTAAGTCCCCTTGCACATAAATAATGCACACAAAGCATGAATTAAGTGAATTTTAACCAAAAAATGATGATTTAGAGGTGAGTAAGGCATAGATGCTCACAACTTGCCACCAAGTGTAAGTGTCAGACATGGAAATCACTATGAAAATCACCCTTTCTCACACCATATGCATTAAACAATGGACACAAAGCATGAATTCATTGAATTTTAACCCAAAAATGATGATTTTGAGGTAAGTAAGGTATAGTTGTTCATGACTTGGCAGCTTAGTGTAAATAAGTATCGGACGTGGCAGTCACTATGAAAATCATCATTTCTCACATCTTATGCACTAAAATATGGGATACAAAGCATCAAATAAATAAATTTACCAGAAAAAGAGTTAGGTATGGTAAAGGTGTTCACTGTTCACCAATAGCACCGGTCATTCTTGACCCTAACCTAACCTAACCTAAATCAGAAAACCACCTACCTGCCTCCCTACTGAACATGCATAGCACTTATTTAAGACCCCATTCACATAAAGAATTGGCACAAAGCATGAATTAATCGAATTTTAACCCCAAAATGATGAATTTGAGGTGAGTAAGGCAGGGGTGTTCACGAGTTGGCAGGTAAGTGTAAGTAAGTATCTGACGTGGCAGTCACTATGAAAACCATCATTTCTCATATCTTATGCACTAAAATATGGGATACAAAGCATCAGATAAATAAATTGTTGCCAGAAAAAGAGTTAGGTATGGCAAAGGTGTTCACTGTTCACCAATAGCACCGGTCACTCTTGACCCTAACCTAACCTAACCTAAATCAGAAAACCATCTACCTACTTCCCTACCGGACATGCATAGTACTTATTTAAGACCCCATTCACATAAATAATTGGCACAAAGCATGAATTAATCGAATTTTAACCCAAAAATGATGAATTTGAAGTGAGTAAAGCATGGGTGTTCACAAGTTGGCAGGTTAGTGTAATTAAGTATCAGACGTGGCAATCACTATGAAAACCATCATTTCTCATATTTTATGCTCTAAAATATGGGATACAAAGCATCAAATAAATAAACTGTTACCAGAAAAAGAGTTAGGTATGGCAAAGGTGTTCACTGTTCACCAACAGCACTGGTCATTCTTGACCCTAACCTAACCTAAATCAGAAAACCACTTACCTACCTCCCTACCGGACATGCATAGCACTTATTTAAGACCCCATTCACATAAATAATTGGCACAGAGCATGAATTAATCGAATCTTAACCCAAAAATGATGATTTTCAGGTGAGTAAGGCAGGTGTGTTCGCCAGCTGACTACATAATGAACGTAAGGAAGAGACATGATTATTACTGAGAAAATCACCTTTTCACAGCCTATGCACTCAAATATGGGACACAAAGCATGAAGTAAATAAAATGTAACCAGAAAAATTATGATTTAGAGGTGTGTATGGCAAAAATGTTCACCAGTTGACTAGATAGTGAACGTATGTAAGAGACATGGTAATCACTGAGAAAATCACCTCTTTCACAGCCTGTGCACTCAAATATGGGACACAAAGCATGAAGTAAATAAAATGTAACCAGGGAATGAGAATTTAGAGGTGATTATGGAAAATTTTTAGCAGTTGACAATGTTTACTTACATGTCCATGATTGTTGTTTACTCCTTGTTTACCCCCACCTCTAAGGTTTTTACAGTGGTCATAATTGTTCTTGAAGCATGTTCAGTAATCCAAAGTTTAACTACACTTAATCCTTAGTACTGTGACTTTTGATTATTTAAACGAACGAAAATACTGCAAATGATCGGACAGACGTCCAATGTTCACGGGAGTTGAGACAGAACTAGTAGGAGGGGGACTGGGCAGGAAGGAAGCTAGTCGGCACGCGGGAAATTCAAACTGACACAGTCCGGAAAAAATCGGATTTTTTTTCCATTTTTTTTGCAATTTTGGGGTTTCGGTCATCAGCCTACGATGTCTGAATAGTGATGTAACTGGATAGTGGTCATCCGGATAGTAGAGAGATTACTGTTAATTTAGTGATTATCTCTGTGTTTACGTGTACATTGAAGTAAAATCCATGTAGAGATGAAGATTAAAACGAAAATCTTCAGTAGCTCAAATCAACATAACATACTACAATTATAGCGACATTTTATTGATCAGCCTATCATGTATCACAGCAGGTGACGAGATGTATTTTTAGACGAATCTGCAGTCAACCAGCACCCGGGCTGTGATGTGTTTAAACTGAAATGACGCTATGTCAGCCAACCAATCAGTGAGCAGCTGAAAATAGTGGCTGTCCAGTTTCTTTACCTATAGGGTCTATACTGTGATGCACTTAATCCAACTGGTCAACTCTGGAACTGTCTTCCTCTGTCTGTATTTCCTACTTCCTATGATCTCCAGTCTTTCAAACGCAGTGTGTCCAGGCATCTCGAATTGATCGGATCTTGAATTTGGCTCTCTTTTGTACTGTTTTTGCTTTTTCTAGGAAGGAACAGTTTGCAGGGCCCTTGGCTTTTTTTTTTCTTTCAAATTAAAAAAAAAAAAAAAAAAAAAAAACTTGTCAGTGCTGGTCTGAAGGGATGCTGATTAGGCAATTTTGGACAAAAATATTCACCAAAAATTAAGTGTTAGCATGAAATGCATCAGTTTTTGCTCCATCATACGGGAGGGTGCCAATTTCAAGGCCAACATTCTCAAATAGTTGGCTTTCTCTTGGCTTTCGGTGGGGAGGGGAGCGGTGCGTGTGTGCCATTTTGGGCAGTTTGCTCAAGCACTATTGGTTTTATCAAAATTCTGAAGACACCACATGAAAGCTCGTGAAGTTCTGCATTTAGACATATGCTTAGGTTTTGCATGGTCCGGGCAATATATTGCAATAGGGTGTTGGGAATTTATTTTCACTGGTAAACAACATTACAGTATTCTTACTGCATTTTGGTACTTTCATTGTTCTTTTACTCATCAGTTTTGTGTGTTTTTATTAGCCTGTCGTATGGTATTAACAACATCAAAAGTGATGGTATACAATATATACCAGTGTAACCAATTTCTGAGGTAAATAAAATCCATGGAAATTTTTTTCCTTTATTGCTTGAGTCCAGGCTGCCCTCTCATCATTTTCTCTGATCACTTCACACAAAGCAAAGGGGTTAAACTACCCCAATGCTGTATTGTGTGCTGCACTGTTTACAAATGCGAACCCCCCAGTGCTGTCTCCCCCTATCGATGCCAACACTTGGTGAGTATGTACAATAGTACTCATATGCTATGTACAATGCTGTATTACTGTACCGTATCATTACTGTGTTATTTTCATATACTTAGTTTTCATCTTTTACTCATGGCAAAGTTTTTAGGGTGGGGGGTCAAAATGGATAGAATCACAATATCCAGCTCAAAGCCGAATGTTGAGCCAGATATGCAATATCCAGCATTTCACGTTATTCAGCATAGGGCCTGGCTGAATTGCAATGGATAATGGAGAGTTTGCTGTATTGTGCTGCTGTCTGTCTCGACCCTCTATCCTAAAAGCTCTCCCATGAGTAAAAGATGAAAACTAAGCTAGAAATACAGTACAGTATTGATATAGTACTGTTCACCAATAAAAGCTCACCAATAAATGCTCAAGAGTAATTTCTTTTATTTCATTTTTCCATGCAATTCATATGTATTTACTGTATTATCTGCAAAACAGCAGAGTAGCTTGTGAGGAGTGGAGTGATGGCAGTCAGGTAAGGAATAAATTGTTGGGCCGCAGCCGTTAGCATAACTGTGAGCAATGGGGTCATGATAATTCTGCTGTACAACACTACTTTCCAGATCATCAGTTCACCAATAAATGCTCAAGATTTATTCCTTTAGTTTATTTTTTCATGTTTTTATGAGTAACATTTAACAGAATGAACTTGCCTTGATACTGTAAGATATCGCAAGCTCGTTGGTAGTTAGAGTTGGTTCGTTAAGTAAAAAAACCATTACGGGTACCACACACTTTCCACCAGTGAAGAGCATGCCTTTTTTTCAGTGGATATATTCCTCCTGATTTTCTTGGCCCTTTATCCTAAAAATTTTCCCATGAGTAAAAGTTGAAAATTAAACATTAAATATAGACAGATAGATTAATACATAGTGTACTATGTACTCACCTAGTGTTGGTATCAATGGAGGATACTGTACACCATGAACTACAGTTCAGATCACTTAATTCCAAGTGGTCTAGTGACAGTAATTAAGTGTACAGTAATTTCAGAATCACAATAGTACACTAGGACATGAAGCACTAAAAGGTCACAAGCTTTGCAACTAAACAAGCAAGGCTTGGGAGGCCACAAAGTAAGGCTTAACACAAAGGTTTTGCCACCACGTGGTCATGAGAGAGTGAAAAATTAACTGTAGGCTTGATGTGGCGGGGACCTGTCCCCCAATGAATTTTGATTGACTGCCATGTTGTGGGTGTTCTTATTGGCTGGCATTTCACAGGTTTTTTCTGGGCATTGGTTTGCTACCACATAAAAGGCGGTTGATATGCCTCACACTCTGATATTGCATAGAACCACCAGTTACTTCTCGTTTCAGTGCCAGATGTTACATAATTTTGCCAAATATTGCTTTAATAGAGTCCAGCCTTCAGTGCTGGATAATGCATTGAGCCGTATATTGCAACAATAGATAATTAATTGAGAGTTTATTGTGTTACATCGGCGACCTTAATAAAACATTTTGCTCTCGATCCATTTGTTGTCACAGTTGCCAGATATGTACAGACATGTGGCAGGTGACTTTATTTGTAAAATAGTAAATAGATGCTTCTTAAAAGGTAACTTTGTGCATTCCAAAATATGTGCCCCCTACTTAAGAAATGTGGTCTTGGTATTGAGAGCATGTCAAGCTACAGCAATCCCTCTATTATCAAGACCTCCATTTCCCGGACAGTCCATTACCCAGACGCTGTGAGTTCAGAACCATTACAGATATACCCCAGTTTGATGATTGGTTAGGTAAAAACCCATCGTTAGGCAGGGTATCATATATAAGGGTAGTTTTAACTTGTAAAGTAATGGGATGCAATTTTCAGCCTTGGGTTTCCCCCCCAACCAAATCCCAAACCCACCCAAATGAGCCCAAAACAAGTTTACAGCCAATATAAATGGCCTAGCAGCTGTAAAAGAAGCTAACCTAAGCCTGACACCTGTAAATAACTCACTAATAGCAACAAATAAAATCTGAAAATCATCAAATATAAATCTGGGAAGAAAAAAAACTTAGTAAACTATACCCCAAAATGACAATTCACCCCACCTATGGCTAAAACACATTAATCTAAGTCTAAATCTGTTTATAAATCAATCTTAACACACAATTTTAGTCTAAAATATCAAAATTGGTAAAAAAAAAAAAGTTAAACCTGGGTTTTACCATCGCTAGGTGGGGTATGGTGGTATTTCTTCCCCCGTCGTTAACCTGGGGTATCACATCTAGGGGTATCGTATATCGGGGTATTACTGTATTTGTATATTTTTCCATTTTATCTGGACAAATGCATGCATCCGGGTGGAGATTATGACTGCTCAAACATTTTCACTCACCAATAGCCCGGTGATGCCATGTTGTCTAGCTCAGTATTTTACCAGTATGTGTACATGTGTGTGTATTTATGAGTGAGGGAAAGATTGTGTATGTGTACATATAAACATGTTTCATGTGTTCTTACCTAATTGTTTTTACATAATTGTGTCTTTCCAGGAATGAGTCAAGCTCATACTGTCCTGTGTATTAAACCAGTTTTATCATACATATCTTTAAATTTATGAATAGTTCTAGCACACAGTATTTCATTCAGTAGTACATTCCACTGTTCAGTTGTCCTATTTGGGAAACTGAATTTCCTTATGTTTTTATCACCTCTCTTTTTATGTAGTTTTTTGCAGTGTCCTCGAATTTCCTTATGTTTTTATCACCTCTCTTTTTATGTAGTTTTTTGCAGTGTCCTCTTGCCGATGCTTCCCCATAGGAAATACACATACTGTATGTCTATAATCTCTTTCCCTGAGATGCATTTATATAGCATAATCATGTCCCCTCTTTTCCTTCTCTATTGTAGTGTTAGTAGTTTCATTTTTTCTAGTATTTCTTGGTAGCTTAGATCCCTGAAGCTTGGTGCCCATCTTGTAGCTCCCTTTTGTACTTTTTCAGTCTTATCTATACATGGCGAGTATTGAGAAGGGTGGATGGTGAACTGAATGAATGGAAGGCAATGACTGACTAAGTGTGTGTGGATGAAAGGATAAGATGTGTAATGGATGCAAGATTATATCGAGGTTAGGCGAGTGGACTTTCTGACCACATCAGGGTCCAAACAAAATGGATGAAGAGAAGAAGGGAAGGACAGGAGGAAGTAGTTCTTACAAGGAAGTAGTTCCTACAAGGAGGTAGAAAAGTTACAAGAGGATGGAATAAAGGCTGAATATAAAGGGAAGTGGAGGAGCGATTGGGTAAATATAGATTGGAGCAGATGGGGGACGTGGAAGGTGTGTGCAAGATATTCACAGAAGAAATTTGTGCAGCATGTGAGGTGGTGTGTGGGGTGAAGAGAAGACGAAAGGGGGTTCAGGGAACAGCATGGTGGACTGAAGAGGTGAGAGAGGCTGTGGCACAAAAGAAGAAAGCATATAATGAGTGGATGAGGAACAGGGGAA
>JAGKTI010003592.1:0-29247 GCA_018397915.1 Birgus latro
GGCTAGTTTATGACTGAGAAATGCTTAAGCGATTTAGATGCAGGATACGATCATAATAACAAATGCTACAGTGTAAAATGAAAACTAAGCCAATAATTGTGTGCAATTACCATATTTTATGGCTATAATAGTACTAAGGTAAGAGAAGAAGGAAAAAAAAAAAAGCTCGTGGCTGAACAAGACGAAAAGGCTGGACATTTTAGCTAGCTGCCAGCACTAAACCAGCTAAGTTGACAACATGTACCAGCTGACGAAAATAACTGAAGTCTCTCTCTCTCTCTCTTTCTTTCGTCATTACAGAGTTTAATGGTATATGAAATTTTTTTAGAAAAAATGATCGAAGCCGAAGTTCCGGACTTTTAGAGAATTTTTAAAATTCCTCCCAGACGAAGATTTTGACACCTAAATGCAGGACATGTCCAGGAAAATCCAGACGTATGGCAACCCAATTGTCAGTTAGCGTTCAGTTCAATGAGCTCTATAATATGGAGGGGCGTTCACATGGGTAGCACCGGGTAATTTACGTGTCTGCCACCAGGGTGACGCTGTTGTAGTGGCAGCCATGTTACACCATGCCTGATGCCCACAGTTTTTGTACAGACCTGCTCAGTGGGTTTTGGAAAGCAGTCAAGGATTCTGGAAAATATAGTGCCACAGACCACTGTGCAGCTTATAGATGTAAAAATGGGCACAGGAGTTCTTCGAAAAGAGCTGGTATTACATTTCACTAGTACGAAAAAATATCTTGTTGTTAATTCTATAAGATTACTACCCCCTGGGAAGCGGCGAGAAGATTCTTCCCCAGTATCCCTGGGGGAAGGCGTGGCTCAATTGGTAGAGAGGTGGCCTGCAGTCCTAACAGACCCAGGTTCAAATCTCAGCTGGGGCAGGGAACAGATTAAGGATCTGAATTTCTGTAAATTAGGCTTTACTGATCTACCAGAAGACCCGTCGACATGTTGTAAAAACACCCCCACTAATACCAATACACCAGTCCTGTACAAGACAGCCCTAGCACGTATTCAATATGGACGGTGGGTGTTAGTGCCAAAGTGGTGACATGTAAAGGTGTACGGTACGTAAGAGGACTGCTGGGCCTTTATAGCAGGCTGTGAAGCCTATGCCCAGTGTCAAACATATTTTTAAAAAAATAAAAAAAAATGTATGGGGTAACTAAAAGGGGCCCATTTATCTCCAGTCTTTCTCTCCATGTCCATTTCTCTTCTGTTCACACTCTCTAGTAGATATTTCCTCATTTCTTCCAGCTTTTATCAATTTGGACATTCAGTTTCATGGAATGGATAGTCTAAGGACTTCCCACACTAATTCAACACCACTACTTTGATGTAAAGCAGCATCAACATCAATATCACTTCAATGTTAATACCACACTATCTTCTCCCTTTCTACCATACATTAGTGCCATAAAGGGTAAGTTCTGCAATGCAGCAACCTATGCCATTGTTTTATACTCTTGGCTAGATGTACCCTACATAATTCGATGAACAAAGAAGGAAAAAAATCATATTGCCAAATGCCTTAATTTTGTAAGGGGTGGCCACAAACAAATAGTCTCCATGTTGCCCTGTGTCCCACCATTTCATTGCCCTGCTCCCAGCTCACACACCCCTCACTCATATACCTATCCACTCCATCCCTCCATCTCATTCTTGGACTCACCCTCCCTCTCCCTGCCTCCACCTCACTCACATACACTCTCTTTGTCAGCCTCTCACTCTCCATCTTCTCCACATGGCCAAACAACCTCAGTGTGTTTCTCCTAATGCTTCCTATTACATTCACATCCACACCATAATGCACCTTCACTTCCTCATTTGTCAGTCTGCCTCTCCTTGTGACTCCATATGCTCCTCTCAAGTAACTCAATTCCACTGCTCTCACTCTTGACTTGTGTCCCTCCAACAAGGTCCAAGCTTCACTTCCATATGTTAGAGGTGGTATCACAAAACAGTCAGCAGTAACTTTTTCACTTCCATGCTCACTTCCCTGTTTATTATCACTGCTTTCAAAGAACCAGTCACCTTTCATCCTTGTTGTACCCTTTCAACCACATCACCCTCTAAACTTCCATCTTTACCCATTACATTATCCAAGTACATAAATGCACTCACATTTTCCATTTCCTCCTCATCCATCCTCACTGTACATTCATTGGCTTTCTTTCCCTCGAAGACCATAGCTTTACTCTTCTCTACACTCAATTCCGTTTCTTACACACTCTCCCAAACTCATTCACCGAGCCTTGCAGCTCCACTTCGTCTTCACTTAACAACATTCAGTAGTATCACCTACAAAAAAACAGTACATGGAGTTTCCACTCACTGCCCTCTCTTATTAGGGCTGCTCCAACATCCACTGCCCTATCATTTATCTGTTTTATAACCCCATTCATATACAGACTGAACAACCAAGGAGACATGACACATCCCTGTTTCAATCCAACCTTCAAACAGAAAAATTCACTCAGTTCACTGTCCACATGCACTGCAGCCTTAGCACTCATACATACTCTTCACAGCATTCTTAATACTTTCCACAATTCTTGTCTCTTCACCCTGTCATACAAATTCTTTCCCTTCTCTAGAAACTCTTCCACTAAAGATCTAAGAATGAAAAATATCTGATCTACACAACCTCTTCCCTTCCTAAAGCCTCCCTGATCTTCTCCAACTAATTCCTCTGTTATTTCCCTAACTCTGTCAATAAGTATCCTACCATAAACTTTTCCTATTACACTAAGAAGACAAATGCTCCTATGATTACCACACATTTCTTTTTCCCCTTTCCTTTGCACAGGGGAATAATTATAGTACCTGACTTTCAATCCTCCGGGACTCTATCTTCCTCCTAGGCCAATCCGCATATCTTCCACATACATTCTACTACCACCTCTCCCCCATTCTTCAGCATTTCACCACACACTCCAACTCTTGGGGCTTTCCCCATTTTGACTTTCTTCATAGCTTCCACAACTTCCATTCTACTGATTTCTTCCTCTCTTCTCACATCCCTCCTCCCAGCCATTCCCCACCCACTTATACTTGCATTACTTTCATTCTCTATGTTCAACAATTCTTTACAGTGTTCTCGCCATCTGCTCACGTTTTCTCACTTCTCCACTAGAAATCTACCATTTTTATCTTTCACTAACTTCTATAACACCCTGTCCAACTCTCTTTACCTCTTTCCAGAACATTTTCTTACATTCCCTCCACTTTACACTGAAATTCCTTCCATATTTCTCATTCACTCTCTTCTTACTCTCTCTTACTAATCTTTTCACCTCTGTCTTCCTCTCTACATATAACTCTCTCTTCTGACTCTCAATTTCCTCCATGCCTCTGTTTCTCATCCACTCGCTATATGCTTTCTTCTTTTGTGCCACAGCCTGTCTTACCTCTTCATTCCACCATGCTGTTCCATGCACCTCCTTTCGTCTTCTCTTCCCAACACACCACCTCACATGCTGCACAGATTTCTTCCGTGAATATATTGCACACACCCTCCACGTCCCCCATCTGCTCCTAATCACTTATCTCTTATATTCTGCCTTTATCCATCCTCTTGTAACCTTTCCATTCTCCTTGTAAGAACTACTTCCTCCTGTCCTTCCCTTCTTCTATTCCTCCACTGCATTTCAACCTTGACTTTCACCACCATCAAGTGGTGGTCAGAAAGTCCACTCCCCCAACCTCTATATGCTCTTGCGTCCATTACAGACCTCATTCTTTCGTCCACACACATATAATCAACCATTACCTTCCATTCATTCAATTCACCACCCACCCTTCTCATCACACGCCACATATACCTGTGGATCATTTTGTGTCTGAAGAGGGTATTAACACTCACCAACTCCCTCCTGGCAACAATGTCCACTAAAGCACTGCCATTCTCATCCACTTCTGCAGGCACACCCCACTCACCAACCACTCCATCCACCTTCACATTCCCTACTTTTCCACTCATATCTCCAATCAAAAACACTCTCTCATTCCTTTCAAAATTTCCCTGCACACTTCCACATTTGTCCAGAACTCTTCTTTCACTCTGTTGGCACGATCTTGCATTGGCGCATACACACACACAATCGCCCACATTTGTAGTCCAACTTTCAATCTTACCCACACAATTTTTGAGCCAGCTGATCGATACTCACTTATATTCCCCTTCCATCTTTTGCCCTCCCATTCTCATCCACTCTCATGCATATACCCCGTCCATACTCCCATTCTCTCACATTCTCACCTGCCCATTTATTTTCAGTTAATCCACATACATCCACTTTTGCATCCTCAAGCACTTGGACAATCTATCTTTCATCCCATCATTTGCATCCCTTACATTTCATGTCGCAATCTGTACCATGTCCTTTGTTCAGTCCTTAGTCGTCACCTGTTAGTCAGTCCTACTCTGAGGCTTCTTGTTCGTATTTTAAGTTGTTTTCCAGGGAGGGGCACTAACCCTCCACCAACCCACTTGCTGTCAAGTAGGGAACACAAGTTGGTTAGTTATAAGGCTACCACCCAGCACTGTAAATGATTTCCTGGTTTACAGAAAATAATTTGGCTTGCCAATCGCTAGAGGTAACCTAAAAACAGAGTATTACTACACTAAGTGGATGGATGATGGGTGCTCCCACCTACCATACATGTTTTTGTACTATAAGTGCTGAGTGCTGGTGTTTCAATATGGTGGCCAAAGTCACACACTCGCAGTGGAGATAGCCTTCCATACTATGGGGCTCAGTGGTTCGGTTCCACATTTTTTGCTCGATTTTCCACTTCCCAACATATTTCGGACTCACTGAGCATACGGCTATCAGTCCATTATCATGTCTCACTGACTGTATCCCAGAATCGTATAGGTTTCATAGTTTTAGGGGACGAAATTGAATGAAAATGTTTCTATTCAGAAAAAACAAAAAAAAACTCATCCATGTGTTCTCGCAAGTTTGCATTCAGTTTCACATTCTTTTGTTCTTCTTCCTGAGAGTCTCTTATATTTTTCTGATTATTAATGGGTGGTAAATAAATGTTTCATGCGAAATCTGTTTCCATATTGTTCTGGCTATGTTCCACTGTGTCAACTATTTTGACTCATCATGTAATGCGAAAGGGCCTGTCCTAACCTAAGTGTTTAACTAAACTTAACCTAACCTAGCTTACTGTACCTGATAATTTATTCCAACCTAACCTAATCTAGCATCCAGATGGGAAGTTGGGAAACGAAAACCACCTCTGAGTACACTGACAGACAACCACAGGGACGTGATGATAAAAAGTCAGAAATTTTTCAGCAGCAAAAGGTAATGTACCACCCTGAAAATTGTCAGAAAAACACAGAAAACAATGGAGGAATATGAATGGAACTGGTAAGGAACTTCCACTGCTTCAAGTAAAGTGGACCTTTATCGAAACGGAAACGAAGCATGGCATGAATGAAAGCACCATCAGAAAGATTTGGAAGGACTGGGAAAAGATAAAGAAGGTCATGCTTGGGAACCCTGGTGATGTGAACCTGGCAGCAATGTAAGTTCATAATTATGTTGTCCTAAAGCTGACTAAGAAGCTCATAGGGTGTTATGTGGAGTGCACTGAGCTCTATGGTATGGAGAGGCTTTCTCAGGGGTAGAGCCTCATAGTTTGCGTGCCCGCCACCAGAGGACCTGCATGGCACTGACGATGTTTGTGTACCACACCTGACGCCAGAGCCTTTTTAAATCAGCCGATGAATTCGATAAAAATAGTGCCATGATCCACTGCACAGCTAAAATATAGTACCACAACTCATTGCCCAGCTTATGTAAGCAACAGTGAAACAGAAACAGCAGGCTAAGAAAGTGTTCCAATTGCATTGCCATGGTGGAGATGGCAAGTGCAGGTGTTTCAATGTGATGGACGTCACATGCTTGCTGCAGAGATAGCCCCTCCATACTATAGGCCTCAGTAATGGAGTGTTAGAAAAAGGACAACTAGCCATATGCTCAGTCAGCTGAAATGTGTTGGGAAGTGAGAAACTGAACAAAGAATGTGAAACTGAATGCTAACTTATGACAGCAGATGGCTGAAAGAGTACTTTTTTTCTGGATACCAAACATTTTCGTTCCATTTTGTCTCCAAAAACTGCCAGGGCCCAGACCCATAGATTTTTGTCTAAGCATACAGTCTAACATCTCTCCCGAAGAGCACATTATACGAGAGAAGGTGAAACTTTGACAACAACATTGGGGGTGGGGGGCAGGGAGAGTGTGCCGTGGAGCTATATATCAACAACACAAGGGTACCCACACCAAGTTTGGTTTAGTCAATGCTATTTTTAATACCACTGATGTTCTTAATTACAACAGATACTGTATATCTCTTTCAATTTTTTACCTGATGGTGGGTATAAGTGGAAATACCGGTTATTCACGTGGGCTAAGGAGGTAAGAAGGGGCAAAAGAGTGACTTTTGGAAAGTTGCCAGAACACATTGTACCATTATATAAGCAAACACATTGTCTGAGCAGCATGGATTTGAGTACCATGATCCTTGTCCAGTCCCCACTGACCGCGGTATTCGAGGATTGAGTCTGCTTCCCTTTATAGGTATGGGCGATGATGAGGTAGTGGTTCTGAGAGGGGATTTAAATGGTCATGTGGGTGAAGCAGCTCAAGGTTATGAAGGAGTCCATGGGGGATGTGCATATAGTGTGAGAAATGCGGAAGGGGAAAGAATACTCGAGTTTGGGGAGACTATGGACATGATTGTGTGCAACACACATTTCAGAAAAAGAATGAGTCGTTTGATTATGTACGAGTCCGGGGGAAATAGCAGTCAGATAGATTATTTTCAGGTCAGGAGGATTGATAGGAGGTTAGTGGGGGGTGTTAAAGATATAGGAAGCAAGGAGTGTGTGCAGTGATGGTGCTTAAAGAACGAGTGATGAGAAGGAGGACATATATACCTAGAAGGAAAATATGGAAGCTGGGAAACCAATCAGTACGGGATGCCTTCTATAGTGAGATGAGGAGAGAGGTAGCTGAACAGGGAGCCGTAGATAGAGGCATTAATGAACAATATAGAGCCTTTAAGAACAACCTCTTGAGAGTTACCGATGCAATATGCGGTTGGACAAGAGGCCCACCAAGACATAAAGTAACTTAGTGGTGGGATGAGGATGTAGAAGCCGCAGTCAAGGAGAAAAGAAGGCTTTTTCGGGAATGGAAGAAGGGTGGTAACAGGGAGGAGTACTTGGCTGCCAAGCGTAGGGCTAGAAGAGAGGTATAAAGGGTGAAGTCTGAGTCACAGAGACTTTTACTTGATAATCTAAATCATGGAGAAAGGAAAAATATGATTTTTAGGGTGGCAAATCAGGTGAAGAGGAATAATCAGGACATTGTAGGTGAGCAGTGTGTGAAGAATGATGAAGGAACGGTAGTGGTGAACAGTGGGGATATTAAAGATGCATGGAGAGAGCATTATAGCCAGTTGTTGAATGAGGAGTTTGACTGGGATAGGGAAGGTTTGGAGCCTGCAGATCCAGTGTTTGGCCCTTGGCCTTTGATTGGCGCTGCTACTGTGAGTGAGGCAATAGGCAAGATGCGGGTGGGGAAGGCAGCAGGTGTGTCTGGGTTGACTGCTGAAATGTTGATGGCCTCAGGAGATACTGAGGTGAGGTTAGTCACTGACCTGATAAATATGATTATATAAGAGTGTGTTGTCCCAGATGACTGGCTGAAGAGTGTAACTGTAAATGTGTACAAAGGGAAGGGTGATGCCCTGGAAAGGGGAAATTACGGAGGTATAAAGCTCTTAGATCAGATAATGAAAGTAATGGAGAGAGTTCTAGAAGGCATGACTAGAGAAAGAGTGAATATTGATGAGATGCAGTTTGGGTTTATGCCAGGCAGGGGGACCACTGATGCCATATTCATTGTTCGACAGCTTCAGGAAAAATATATTGGAAGGAAAATGGAATTGTATTTTGTTTTTGCTGATTTGGAAAAGGCCTTTGACAGAGTCCCTAGAGAGGTGGTGAAGTGGGCAATGAGAAAGCTAGGGTTGGAAGAGTGGCTGGTTAGGGTGGTTATGGCCATGTACGTGGGTGCTCGCACCCAGGTAAAAGTGAATGGAGTTTTGAGTGATGAGTTATCTGTGAATGTTGGTGTGCATCAGGGGTCAGTTTTGAGTCCCTTGTTGTTTATCATGGTACTTGAAGCTCTCTCACGTGACTTCAGAGATGGACCGCAGTGGGAGATGTTGTATGCTGATGATTTCGTGTTGATTGCAGAGAATGAAAAGGAGGCGGAGGAAACATTTAAGAAATGGAGAGATAGAATGGGGCACAAGGGCTTAAGGGTAAATGCAAGTAAAACAAAAGTGATGATATCTAGGGTTGGTGGTGGTATAATCAGAGGAGAGGGAGAGTGGCCATGTGCAGTATGCCACAAAGGTGTGGGAAGTAATTCCATCATGTGCAGTGATTGTGATAAATGTGTGCACAAGAGATGTAGTGGTATTAGAGGTACACTGCGAGATAACGCATGAGGCGTGTCGGGGAGAGCAGGTGGAGATTGTTAGGCATGAAAGAATTGAACTTGCTGGTGAATCTCTTCAGTGTGTGGAAGAGTTTTGTTATTTCGGAGACATGTTATGTGCCTGAGGTGGGGCTGGAGCTAGCTTGGTTGCTAGGGTGAGAAGCGGTTGGAAGAAGTTCAGGGAGCTGCTGCCTCTCCTGACATTGAGAGGACTCTCCTTACGTGCTAAGGGGTCTTTGTATGCAGCATGTGTTAGGAGTGTGATGCTGTATGGTTGTGACACCCGCGCAGTAAAGGAAAATGATATTTGCAGGCTTAAACGTACAGAAATGACAATGATTAGGTGGATGTGCAGTGCGTCCCTGCGTGCAAGGCCTGGAGGGGCTGGGTTTACAATGGAAGAGTTGAGAGGTAGGACAGGACTGGAGTGTATTGGTGCTGTGATGAGGAGAGGTAGGCTGAGGTGGTTTGGACATGTGGAGAGGATGGGGGATGATAATTGGGTACAGAGGGTGAGAAGTGTTAATATTGGGGGAGGGGTTGGGAGGGGTAGACCGAGAAAGACATGGGACGAGGTCATTAAGTGTGACCTCAGTTAAGGGATTGAACAGGGAGGCTGCCAAAGATCGAGCAGCGTGGAGAGCCGCCATTAGGTGACCAAGGCCAATGCATCCAAGCATGTTGGAGCCTTCAAAAGCAAAACGAAACGAAATGATAATAGGGAAATGATGCATATGCATTAAGACTCAACGATTAGAGTATAAAAAATGGCACCTTACATTCTCTACGCATAGAAGTGCTGAATAATCTCATATACAATACAGTAGGCGCGGAAAGTATTGACGCTAAAGGGCTGATGTCATTCTTTTTCGTGTTAAGTGAAGTAGGGTCAATAATACCCTCCCCTGTGATGCGAAATGAGCTGACGCTTTTTCAGTGGGAGCTGGCAACCCTGCTTGATAGGTTTGGCACCACAGGAGCAGGCTCAGTAATGTTTGGGCAGCCACAGGAGGAGGATTGTCTCTGTGTGTGATGCACCACAAGGGCATGTTTTGACTCAAATAACAGTTATTTGGTTACCTACCACATTCTCATCATGCCTAAAGTAACCACAAGCAAGGACAAACGTGTGGAAGTGATTACTTTATACAAAGCTGGCCACAAACTCCCATTTATTGCAAATCAGATGGTGTTAGACTGAGGACAGTGCAGAGACTGGTGAAGCGGTTCAAGGACAGTGGGGAGGCCATTTCTCCCACTCCACTTCCCAAGCCTGGGAGACCTCGTAAGACAACCTTCAGGACCTGTCAGCTGATCTCAAGGCAAGTTAGCAAGGACCCAAGGCTAACAGCACGGGATTTAAAAGAAAAGAACCCACAGTTGCTGGCAGATGTGTCTGTCAGAAGTGTGCAGCAGCTGTTGCATGACGATCTGGGCTACAGGAGTTTTTGTGCTCGTAAAAAACCACTGCTAACTGCACTTCAGAAGAAAAAGAGAGTAAATTTTTGTAAGAAATATCTTGCCTGGAGTGAGGAGCAATGGAAAACTGTGCTTTGGAGTGATGAGTCAACATTTACTGTCACTGGTACCCCTTCATCACGAGTGTACCGCAAACCAGGCAGTGACCCCCTGGATCCTAAGTACACTTCCAAGTTTGTTAAATACCCAGCCTCACTCATGGCTTGGGGCTGCTTTACATATTATGGTGTTGGNTTTTTTGCCGACGTCATTCTTTTTCGCGTTAAGTGAAGTAGGGTCAATACTACCCTCCCCTGTGATGCGAAATGAGCTGACGCTTTTTCAACGGGAGCTGGCAACCCTGCTTGATAGGTTTGGCACCACAGGAGCAGGCTCAGTAATGTTTGGGCAGCCACAGGAGGAGGATTGTCTCTGTGTGTGATGCACCACGAGGGCATGTTTTGACTCAAATAACACAGTTATTTGGTTACCTACCACATTCTCATCATGCCTAAAGTAACCACAAGCAAGGACAAACGTGTGGAAGTGATTACTTTATACAAAGCTGGCCACAAACTCCCATTTATTGCAAATCAGATGGTGTTAGACTGAGGACAGTGCAGAGACTGGTGAAGCAGTTCAAGGACAGTGGGGAGGCCATTCCTCCCACTCCACTTCCCAAGCCTGGGAGACCTCGTAAGACAACCTTCAGGACCCGTCAGCTGATCTCAAGGCAAGTTAGCAAGGATCCAAGGCTAACAGCACAGGATTTAAAAGAAAAGAACCCACAGTTGCTGGCAGATGTGTCTGTCAGAAGTGTGCAGCAACTGTTGCATGACGATCTGGGCTACAGGAGTTTTTGTGCTCGTAAAAAACCACTGCTAACTGCACTTCAGAAGAAAAAGAGAGTAAATTTTTGTAAGAAATATCTTGCCTGGAGTGAGGAGCAATGGAAAACTGTGCTTTGGAGTGATGAGTCAACATTTACTGTCACTGGTACCCCTTCATCATGAGTGTACCGCAAACCAGGCAGTGACCCCCTGGATCCTAAGTACACTTCCAAGTTTGTTAAATACCCAGCCTCACTCATGGCTTGGGGCTGCTTTACATATTATGGTGTTGGTAGGTTGGTAATTCTACCTGCAAATGAAAAAGTGAACCAGAACAATTATTTGGAGCTCTTATGTGATGTTTTAAGTGACTTTTGATAAAACCAAGGCAAGAGTATTTATGCAAGATTCTGCCCCTGCACATGTTGCAAAGTCAGTGAAACAGTGGCTAACAGACTGTGAGGTTCCCTTTATTCGAGATTGGCCCGGAAACAGCCCAGATATCAATCCCATTGAGAATTTATGGGCGCACATGAAGCGGCAGCTGCGTAATATGGACACATCATCTTTGCCTAAACTTGAGGCTGCAGTCAAGCAGCTATGGAGCAGTTTTAGTCCGTCTGTTCTGCAAAACTACGCCATCAGTCTCCCCAGACGCCTTAAGAAGATAATAAAGGTGAAGGGGAATGCCAGTAAATACTAAATTCAATGGTGAGTGTTAATTTATTTGTTTCTCCTTGCTAACCACAAGAATGTTTTCTTTTTTTAAGATGGCGTCAACACTTTCCGCGCCTACTGTATTGTGTACAAAGTATACCTTCTCTATGGCTAAACACATGTATCTGAAACTACTACTCAACAAAAATGTCAAGGTGTTAGGTAGTGTTGACCATCATCCACTCACTTGATGTAGCGCTACCACTTCTTCCTGCAGTGACTGTACACTAAATGACAAGATTAATAGCTTTCTGTAGCCCAGGAAGCCTTTCACAATACTGAATGGTAACCAATCCAACCATATAACCAAGCAGTAGAGTGATGTGGAGCCTACTAAGGAGCCCCTGTTAACTGGGTGAAAATGCCAATGAGGCATGTAGCCAAGAATCAAACCTCTACACTCTTCTCCTTGCCTCATTGTAGTGAGGCGCTTGTCGACCACAAGAGAAAACTGGTTCACTGCATGGAATAGTCCTCCAGGGGTGACTGGTATCCTGTAGTTGATGGGTCTGCTCGGCCAGAGAGACATGGATTACTCGACAACAACAACGTCGCAATTCCATAAATTACATTCATACATTTGCCAAGCCAAATGATTTCCTGTAAACCACAAAAGCATTTACAACGTTGGGTGGTAACCCTATAAAAAACCAACATGTGTTCCTTACATGACAACAACTGGGTTGGCAGAGGGTTAGTACCCCTCCCCAGAAAACAACTAACTAAAAATACGAACAAGAAGCCTTGGATCAGGACTGACCAAAAGGTGACGACTAAGGACAGAACAAAGGACATGGTACAGTTAGCTACACGGAATGTAAGGAGTGCAAATGATGAAGTGAAAGAGAGAGAAATTGTCCAGGTGCTTGAAGGAGCGAAAGTGGATGCATGTGGATTAACTGAAACTAAATAAGAGAGGTGAGAGTGTGAGAGAATGGGAGTATGGATGGGGTATATGCGCAGGAGTAGGTGAGAATGAGAGGGCAAAAGAAGGAGTGTGTATTGTTGTAACAGTTGGAGAAAGAATATAAGAGAACATGGATCAGTTGGATCAAGGATTATTATTTTTTTTTTTTTTTATGTGTCCAACTCTGGGCATAGGCTTCACAGCCTGCTATCAAGGCCCAGCAGTCCTCCTACATACCATACACCTCTACATGTCACTACTTTGGTGCTAACACCCACTGTCCATATTGAATACAGGCTAGGGCTGTCTCATACAGGATTGGTGTATTGGTATTAGTGGGGGTAATTTTATGCCATGTCGGCCGGTCTTCTGGTAGATCAGTAGGATTGTGTGGGTAAGATTGAAAGTTGGACTACAAATGTGGGTGATTGTGTGCGTGTATGCGCCAACGCAAGATCGTGCAAGCAGAGTGAAAGAAGAGTTCTGCACAAATGTGGAAGCGTGCATGAAAAAGACTGAAAGGAATGAGAGTGTTTTTGATTGGAGATATGTGTGGAAAAGCAGAGAATGTGAAGGTGGATGGCGTAGTTCGTGAGTGGGGTGTGCCTGCAGAGATGGATGAGAATGGCAGTGCTTTAGTGGACATTTGTGCCAGGAGGGGGCTGGTGATAGCCAATACCCTCTTCAGACACAAAATGACCCATAGGTATATGTGGCGAGTGATGAGAAGGGTGGGTGGTGAACTGAATGAACGGAAGCCAATGACTGATTATGTGTGTGTGGATGACAGGATGAGAAGGTGTGTAATGGATGCAAGAGCATATAGAAGTTGGGGAAGTGGACTTTATGAGAAGGTGTGTAATGGATGCAAGAGTATATAGAGGCTGGGGAAGTGGACTTTCTGACCACCACCTGGTGGTATTCAGAATCAAGGTCCAAATGAAATGGAGAAATACAAGAAGGGAAGGACAGGAGGAAGTAGTTCATACAAGGAGAGTGGAAAGGTTACAAGAAGATGGAGAAAAGGCAGAATATAAGAGGGAAGTGGAGGAGCGATTGGGTAAATATGGACTGGAGCAGATGGGGGACGTGGAAATTGTGTGAAAGATATTCTATCTATCTATTGCCAGATTCCTTAATCCCGTAAGGAGTGGCCACAAATAAATTGCCTTACAGAAAAAATCTGTATAGCATGTGAGGTGGTGTGTGGGGTGAAGAGAAGATGAAAGGGGGTGCAGAGAACAGCATGGTGGAATGAACAGGTATGAGAGGTTGTGGCACAAAAGAAGAAAGCATATAGTGAGTGGATGAGAAACAGGGACACAGAAGAAGTTGAGAGATGGAAGAGAGTTGTAATAAAGAGAGGAAGAGAGAGGTGATAAGATCAGTGAGAGAGAATAAGAAGAGAGTGGATGAGGAATCTGGAAGGAATCTGAGTGTAAACTGAAGGGAATGTAAGAAAATGTTCTGGAAAGAGGAACGGTTACAAGAGGATGGAAAAAAGGTAGAATATAGGAGGGAAGTGGAGGAGCGATTCAATAAGTATGGACTGGAGCAGATGGGGGACATGGAAGGTGTGTGCAAGATATTCACAGAAGAAATCTGTGCAGCATGTGAGGTCGTGGGTGGGGTGAAGAGAAGACAAAAAGGGGTGCAGGGAAGAGTATGGTGGAATGAAAAGGTGAGAGAGGCAATGGCACTAAAGAAAGCATATAGTGAGTGGATGAGAAACAGAGGCATCGAAGAAGCTGAGAGACAGAAGAGAGAGTTATATGTAGAGAGGAAAAGAAAGGTGAAAAGATTAGTAAGAGAAAGTAAGAATAGAGTGAATGAGCAATTTGGAAGGAATCTGAGTGTAAAGTGGAGGGAATGTAAGAAAATGTTCTGGAAAAGGGTAAAGAGAGTAAGACAGGGTGTCAAAGAAGTTAGTTGAGAAAGATAAAAATGGTAGATTACTAGTGGAGAAGGGAGAAAAAGTGAGCAGATGGAGAGAACATTTTACAGAACTGCTGAACATATAAAAATGAAAGTAATGCGAATGTAAGTGGCTGGGGAATGGCTGGGAGATGGTGAGATATGAGAAGGGAGGAAAAAATAGTAGGATGGAAGTGGTGGAAGCAATGAAGAATGTTAAAATAGGGAAAGCCCCATGAATTGACGGAATGTGTGGTGAAATGCTGGAGCATGGGGGAGAGATAGTAGTAGAATGGATGTGGAAGATGTGCAGATTGGCCTGGAAGGAAGGTAGAGTCCCGGAGGATTGGAAGTCAGGTATAATTATTCCCCTATATAAAGGAAAAGGGGTAAATGAAGTATGTGGTAATCATAGGGGCATTTGTCTTCTTAGTGTAATAGGAAAAGATTATGGCAGGATACTTATTAACAAAGTTAGGGAAAAAACAAAGGAATTAGTTGGAGAAGAACAGGGAGGTTCTAGGAACAGAAGAGGCTGTGTACATCAGATATTCATTCTTAGATCTTTAGTGGGAAAGTTTCTAGAGATGGGAAAAAGTTGTATGCGGCATTCATGGATTTAGAGAATGCATATGACAGGGTGGATAGACAAGGATTGTGGAAAGTGTTAAGAACATATAGAGCAGATGGGAAGTTGTTGAATGTCGTGAAGAGTATGTATGAGGGTGCTAAGGCTGCAGTGTGTGTGGATAGTGAAGTGAGTGAATTTTTCTATTTGAAGGTTGGATTGAAACAGGGATGTGTCATTTTTTCCATGGTTGTTCAATCTGTATATGAATAGGGTTATAAAAGAAATATGAGGTAGGGCAGTGGATGTTGGAGCAGCCCAAGTGAGAGGGGGCAGTGTTTGGAAACTCCCTGTACTGTTGTTTGCGATGATACTGTGTTGTTAAATGAAGACGAAAGGAACTGCAAGGCTTGGTGGATGAGTCTGGGAAAGTGTGTAAGAAACAGAATCTAAAGGTAAATGTAGGGAAGAGTAAAGTTATGGTCTTCGAGAAAAGTGAAGTCAGTGAACGTACAGTAAGGTTGGATGATGAAGAAATGGAAAATGTGAGTGTGTTTAAGTACTTAGTATGTTGAGAAAGGATGGAAGTTTAGAGGATGAAGTACTTGAAAGGGTACAACAAGGAAGAAAGATTGCTGGGTCCTTGAAAGCAGTGATAAGAAACAGGGAAGTAAGCATGGATGTGAAAAAGTTACTACTTGACAGTATTGTGATACCAACCCTAATGCATGGAAGTGAGGCTTGGACCCTGTTGGAGGGACAGAAGTCAAGAGTGAGAGCAGTGGAAATTAGTTATCTGAAAGGAGCATGTGGAGTCACATAGAGAGACAGACTGACAAATGAGGAAGTGAATGAGCGTTGTGGTGTGAATGAGCGTTGTGGTGTGAATGTGGATGTGATAGGAAGCATTAGGAGAAACACACTAAGGAGGTTTTTGAGAGTGAGAGACTGATGAGGAAAGTGTATGTGAGTGAGGTGGAGGGGGGGAGAGGGAGGGTGAGGCCAAGGATGAGATGGAGGGATGGAGTGTGGAGGTGTATGAGATAGGGAGATGTGAGCTGGGAGCAAGGCAGTGAAATGGCGGAGGACAGGGCAACATGGAGACGATTTGTTTGTGGCAACTCCTAACAGGATTAAGGCATTTGGCAATAAATAGATAGGTAGACAGACATTCATACAGTATGTGGAGAGAAAGATGCCTTCACATGTTGGATCTGTGTCCCATTATATAAATGTCCTTCATCCCCCTCCCTGTTTCCTGAAAGGAGGATGGCAGGTTGCAGGAGACGGGCAACTTCAGCCTCCAGTCCACAAGGTTCATGACTGGATGAACATGGGGCCACAACAACAACAATACCTACCAGTTTAATTTTGACAAAGATTTCATTAACAATCAACTATGGCTGTCTTCTGAATCTGTACTGTTGGTTCATTCTCTCATTTTAAACGAATCCACACTTACAGCTACACTGTGTCTTTGTTTCTTGAACATTGTAATAAAAAAGGAAAAGAAACTATGCTGAATATAATCTGTCATGTGTTCATTTTGTCAGGGTGGCCAGATGTTCAGAGCTTTTGAATATACGGTAAGGATGCCATTGGGTGCAGATTGGTGGCAGTGTGGTGCAACACGCCAGACATCACAGTGCCAAGGCTGTGCTTGTAACCCTTACTCCACCTAGCTCTGTAACCTCCAGCCTTGGCAGTGATTGTAGTTGGGGACATAATCTGTTATCAATTTCGTACAGTAGCTACCCAAACTGATCATAATGACTGGGTCAAAATTACAGTTATCTGAGTTTTTTCCAAATTAGTGTAATTCAATCCAATCTGTGTATTGTACAGTACTAACTTCTATGTCATTTTGATCAAAGTTTAAGTTACGTACATTCTGAGAGACAGGCTGCCTGCCAAGGCTTCCAGCCAATTATCATATGCCATCAGACAATGCCACGAAACTTGAGCAGTAACAGGCCATTCCCATTATACACTGTTGTAACTAGTGCAGTCCTGTAGCATGAATGCTTAATTTTGAAATTTTTATCGACTAACTCTTGTGCAGCCTTCTTGAGAGGGAGAGGGGTGAGCGAGAGGACGACCAATGAACGCGCTCCTCACGCCAGCTCTGACCTGATTGGCCAGCTAGAGGTGATGTGGACATGGGGGGGTGGTGACCCAAGAGAGAATCAGGGAGATCGACCAAGCCAATCACATCTAGGCTGTGGGGCAGACTGAGGCCCAGGGCAGGGTGGGGCACAGGCGTTGACCCCGCTGTGCTACCATTGGACAAAATTTGACTGGAATCTGTAAAAAAGTAGTGACATCAGCATGCAGCTTCCTGGGCAGGGGTAGCACATGGCAAAGAAGCTAACATGGCAACCCAGCCCATCATACTAGTCACATTCCACTTTCACTTCCACATCCTCCTTATCATTATCAGGGAAACACACAGTCAGAATTTACATATCAAATTTCTTACCACATTCTTAAAAATCAACATTTTTCAATGAATAATAATATAAAACTCAATATGGTTTAGCACAATATAAACAAAATTTCACACTAACTTTATCAGCAAGCATTACAGTATTCTCAAAAAGTAATAATCATGCTATGCTAGTGAGGATTGGCAGGTGGAGTGTGACTTGAGCTATGCAACACTGTGAGTCTTAGTGCACCAGAAACTACATACCCAGAACCTCACTACAGCACCCAGTACAATATCTTAATTCAGAAGTGTAAACAGATAGCATTAGGCCAGATACCTGACATGCCATACTAGGTCCATTTTCATTTCTAATGAGCAGTATTTTCCACACCAAGAATAATATACTGCAGGGGGCCTCAACACTGGGTCTATATGACAAAAGAAATGAAAGAGTACTATACCACTATCATAATACTGTATTTATGATCAGCTCAATGGCAGGAACAAGGACAACAGTGTTCTATGCACATATTTTTAAGGTTAAGATGTATTCTGACTGGAAATGGAATGCCATTTAGACACCAAATAAATGAATAGCATATTCCAATTAGTGACAGCAATCCAACTAAACCATCACAAGATTAGATATCTGTTGTCTCCAAAAATGTGATTGTTACTGGAACAGGTATTTAACCACCATCTTCAGAGCCAAAGCCTCACAAGAAAACTAGTATACTAAAACAAGTACAGTTAAACTGCACATATCAATGTGTAACAAAAACAAAGAAGGAACCATATAACAGATGGCCATCTCTTGCAGGCAGGCTACATGACAGCTCTAAGGTCTTCTCCTTCCAGTAAAATAACCTATCCAAAGAGGTATGACTACTAATGAATCATCATCATTGTAACTCAATTTCCCAAACTTATGGGGTTGAAAGATCTACAATCTAGCTCTCTGCTCTTTTGGGGAACACTGATTAATGCAGTATGTTGTCCCTTGTACACTCTAAATTCTGTGCATTAAGAAACCTGTGAATATGTTAATGTGCATTAGCATACTGATATCTAATTTTTGTAAGCTGCAAAATATAGTCACTAAACAGCTGAGAGGAAGAGAACTCTATTCCACTTCACTACAGTACTGAACCTCATTCTTAGGAAGAGGAACTATCTTCCATCTTCCAATGCAACAATTTCATATTAGATCATATACAATAATTCCTCTGTGTGATAAATGGACATAGCAAGGCATCATGCCATGTGACTCTTTTGGCCGAACTCTAAGTAAAAACAGCTCTGCATCAGTCAAAAGTTGGCCCCCAAGCGACCAATGATTAGCATGACAGGTTTTATGTAGTAATCCTTAGAGAAATTTTCTACAGATCAAAACAGAAATCTTGGCAGAACAGACAGTACCAATGAAATAGCTATAAGACAAAGACTCATTAGAAATGACAGATCCAATTACCTAGGGTCTGATTACTGGCAGCAAACAGCTGCTTATACAGTATGATATATCTATACAATTTGAGCTCTTCTAACTCTTCTTTATCTTGTAAAGAAGGTTGTTACTGTGCTTTCAAGAATATGTTGTTAACTACTTTAAATAATGCTAACTATATAATTTATACTACATCTTGGTGGCACCAGGTGATGTTATTAAGCTGAGATGAGGCTTCCCACACTGAATTATTAAGAAACAATCACCATTAAATCCTTCAATACATCAACTGCTTTTTAGTATTATTCTTGCTACCACAAACAATTCAGTATAGCTCATGAAGGACCTTTCATATCATGAACTAAAAACCATCAAAAGAATATAAAATGCTTTGGTCTACTTATTAATAATTCATCAAATAACTAGAGTTCTATTGTATTTACCAGTACAAAGTCTGACCAAAATAAAACAGAGCTTTTTAAATAGCTCACCAACTAACAGGCTTAGCATGGTCCCACATCACTCACATACACTCTCCTTGTCAATCTTTCACTCTCCACATGCCCAAACCACCTTGACGTGTTTCTCCTAACGTTTCCTATCATGTCCACAACCACACCACAACGCTCCTTCACTTCCTCATTTGTTAGTCTGTCTCTCCACGTGACTCCAAATGCTCCTCTCAAATAACTCATTTCCACTGCTCTCGCTCTTGGCTTCTGTCCTTCCAACAGAGTCCAAGGTTCACTTCCATATGTTAGAGTTGGTATCACAATACTGTCATGTAACAACTTTTTCACTTCCACACTCACCTCCCTGTTTCTTATCACTGCTTTCAACAAACCAGCAACCTTTCTTCCCTGCTGCACCCTTTCAAGCACTTCACCCTCCAGACTTCCATCCTTACTCAACACACTACCCAAGTACTTAAATGCACTCACATTCTCCATATCCTCCCCATCCAATCTCACTGTACATTCACTGGCTTCACTTCTCTCGAAGACCATAACTTTACTCTTCCCTACATTCACCTTTAGATTCCGTTTCTTACACATTCTCCTAAACTCATCTACCAAGCCTTGCAGCTTCCCTTCATCTTCGCTCAACAACAAGTATCATCTGCAAACAACAGTACAGGGAGTTTCCAAACACTGCCCTCTCTCACTAGGGCCGCTCCAAAATCCACTGCCCGACCTTGTATCTCTTTTATAACCCCATCCATGTACAGACTGAACAACCATGGAGACATGATACATCCTTGTTTTAATCCAACCTTCAAATGGAAAGATTCACTCAGTTTGCCATCCACATGCACTGCAGCCTTAGCACCCTCATACATACTCTTCACTGCCTTCAACAACTTCCCATCCACTCCATATATTCTTAATACTTTCCACAATCCTTGTCTATCCACCCTGTCATATGCTTTCTCCAGATCCATGAAGGCTGCATACAACTTCTTTCCCTTCTCTAGAAACTTTTCCACTAAGGATCTAAGAATGAATATCTGGTCTACATAACCTCTTCCCTTCCTAAAACCTCCCTGCTCTTCTCCAACTAATTCCTCTGTTATTTCCCTGACTCTGTCAATAAGTATCCTACCATATACTTTTCCAATTACACTGAGAAGGCAAATGCCCCTATGATTACCACACACTACTTTTTCCCCCTTTTCCTTTGTACAGAGGAATAATTATACCTGACTTCCAATCCTCCGGGACTCTACCCTCCTCCCACGCCAATCTGCACACCTTCCACATCCATTCTATTACTATCTCTCCCCCATGCTTCAGCATTTCACCACACTCTCCATCAATTCCGTGGGCTTTCCCCATTTTAACTTTCTTCATTCCTTCCACCACTTCCCTCCTACTGATTTCCTCTCTTCTCACAACCCTCCTTCTCCCCGCCATTCCCCAGCCACTTATACTTGCATTACTTTCATTCTCTATGTTCAACAGTTCATTAAAGTGTTCTCTCCATCTGTTTACTTTTTCTCCCTTCTCCACTAGTAATCTACCATTTTTATCTTTCACACCCCCAATGATTTCGTTGGCACCCTGTCTAGCTCTCTTTACCTCCTTCCAGAACATTTTCTTACATTCCCTCCACTTTGCACTCAAATTCCTTCCAAATTCCTCATCCACTCTCTTCTTACTAATCTTTTCACCTCTCTCCTCCTCTCTACATATAACTCTCTCGTCCGTTTCCGGCTTCTTCGACACCCCTGTTCCTCATCCACACATTATATGCTTTCTTCTTTTGTGCCACAGCCTCTCTCACCTCTTCAGTCCACCATGCTGTTCCCTGAACCCCCTTTCGTCTTCTCTTCACCCCACACACCACCTCACATGCTGCACAGATTTCTTCTGTGAATATCTTGCACACACCTTCCACGTCCCCCATCTGCTCCAATCTATATTTACCCAATCGCTCCTCCACTTCCCTTTTATATTCAGCCTTTATTCCATCCTCTTGTAACTTTTCTACCCTCCTTGTAAGAAATGCTTTCTCCTGTCCTTCCCTTCTTCTCTTCCTCCATCTTGTTTGGATTCTGATTCTGGCCACCACCAAGTGGTGGTCAGAAAGTCCACTCCCCCAACCTCTATATACTCTTGCATCCATTACACATCTCATCCTTTCATCCAAACACACATAGTCAATCACTGCCTTCCGTTCATTCATTCCACTGTCCACCCTTCTCACGACTCGCCATGTACACCTATGGATCATTTTGTGCCTGAAGAGGGTATTAGATAACACCAACCCCTTCCCGGCACAAATGCCCACTAAAGCACTGCCATTCACATCCATCTCTGCAGGCACACCCCACTCACCAACCACTCCATCCACCTTCTCATTCCCTACCTTTCCATTCATATCTCCAATCAGAAACTCTCTCATTCCTTTCAAACTTTTCCAAGCAGGCTTCCACATTTGTCCAGAACTCATCTCTCACTCTACTTACACGATCTTGCGTTGCCACATACACGCACACAAATGCCCACATTTGTAGTCCAACTTTCACTCTTACCCACACAATCCTTGACCCAACTGATCCATACTCTCTTACATTCTCCTTTCATCTGTTGCTCACAGCAATACACACTCCTTCTTTCGCCCTCTCATTCTCACCTACTTTCGCGCATATACCCCATCCATACTCTCATTCTCTCACACTCTCACCTCTCCATTTAGTTTCAGTTATTACACATATATCCACTTTCGCACTCTCAAGCACCTGTACAATCTCCCTCTCTTTCACCTCATCATTCATACCCCTTACATTCCATGTTGTAATCTTTACCACGTCCTTTATCTGGTCCTTTTTCGTCAACTTTTGGTCAGTCCTGGTCCGACGCTTCTTGTTCGTATTTTTAGTTAGTTGTTTTACGGGGTGGGGCACTAACCCACCATCAACCCTTTTAGTCGCCTCTGTCGACAAGCAGGGATACTGGGGGAGAATTCTTGAAAAACCCCTCGACCTCCAGGGGTCGGATATAATCACTCTCCTTATAATTAGCAGCATATTGATTATTTTTGTGCTATGCAGGCTAGCAGATTACCCAAAGAGAGTAAACAATCCACTGTCTCCATCCTCTGTGTCTTCATACACGTGAAAAATCCATTTGGTAATGAATCATACTAATTCATTACCAATTGAATTTATCTTTACCAAAATGACCCAGATTTGGTAAAGAAAAATGCCAAATGGCAACCCTCGTGTAGCAGCAACATTCTAACACTACCTGCATCATGTCTTGTCATTTAATCATCGTCAAACAGTAGAAAGTTGATTTAACAAGAGACTGGTTCCTCGAGAGGTCACTGGAAATTGATTTTGCACAAAATCGAAGTATTGTTTTAATGGAATGAAATAGCTGGGTACCTGAGACTAACACGGGAGAGTAAAATTGCTTTTATTAACCAATAATTAAGAAAACTGGTATGTGAGTGCAATATTGTTGTATTATATATCAATTGCAGAGGGGTTTTTGAACTCTTCAGCACACCTAGCCTAACCCTACCCAGTGCAATGCATCAGTGCTCAACTCACACCAAACAGTGCACTACCAGCCACCTACTGCCAAGAGTACAGATCTGTTGGTAATTTAGCAAAACATTTCATTGCTGATGATTAATGTATTGACAAATTATAGTTTAAACAGATTCTAACACACTGTAATTTTCGGTAATATTGTGAAAATAAAGGATGAATCACATATTGCAAAAGTGTCTGTCAACACCGTCTTTGCCTGGTGGGCTGAGCTCTTGTGTAGTTACCACAGCAACCCACCACACCTTGCTACACATCATGTCAGTGAGGCAGTCCACCACAATAAACTAGATGTCATACACTGAGCTCTATAATATGGAAAAGCTATCTAGGCAGCAAGCATGTGACTCGGGTAGCCATATTGAAACTCCACACTCGTCACCTCCACAATGGTAATGCAATTGGAGCACTGTTCTTAGTTTGCTGGCTCTGTTTCATTATTGCTTCTGTAAGCTGACCGTGGCACCATAATTTCCGGATTCAACAGCTGATTTCAAAAGGCGAGGGTACAAGGTGAGGTGTATATACATGGCTGCACTACATCAGCACTGCCCTTGGCCCCTGCCAGCGTGCACAGTGAACACAAACTACGAGATTACCCATAAGAAAGCCCCTTATATGACAGAGCTCAGTAATATTGTAGTACACAAGCTTTTCATACCGTTATTAAACACACAAACGTTTGCTGTTCATGAATGCTGAGCAATACTGTACTATGATATGAATTTGACCCCAAATAACTGATAAAGTGGTAAGCTCGGCTTTTAACAAGCATAAAAAGATAATTTAAAAATTATGGAGGTCAGTGAGACTATTGCATGGAGAAAGGAAAAATATGATTTTTAGGGTGGCAAATCAGGTGATAAGGGATAATTGGGACATTGTAGGTGAGCAGTGTGTGAAGAATGATGATGGAAGGGTGGTGGTGAGCAGTGAGGATATTAAAGATGCATGGAGAGAGAATTATAGCCGATTGTTGAATGAGGAGTTTGACTGGGATAGAGAAGGTCTGGAGCCGGCTGATCCAGTGTTTGGCCCTTGGCCTTTGATTGACGCTGCTACTGTGAGTGAGGCAATAGGCAGGATGTGGGTGGGAAAGACGGCAGGTGTGTCTGGGTTGACTGCTGAAATGTTGAAGGCCTCAGGAGATACTAGGGTGAGTTTAGTCACTGACCTGATAAATAGGATTATATATGAGTGTGTTGTTCCAGATGATTGGCTGAAGAGTGTAATTGTAAATGTGTACAAGGGAAAGGGTGATGCCCTGGAAAGGGGAAATTACAGAGGTATAAAGCTCTTACATCAGATAATGAAAGTAATGGAGAGAGTTCTAGAAGGTATGATTAGAGAAAGAGTGAATATCGATGAGATGCAGTTTGGGTTTATGCCAGGCAGGGGGGACCACTGATGCCATATTCATTGTTCGACAGCTTCAGGAAAAATATATTGGAAAGAAAAGGGAATTGTATTTTGTTTTTGTTGATTTGGAAAAGGCCTTTGACAGAGTCCCTAGAGAGGTGGTGAAGTGGGCAATGAGAAAGCTAGGGTTGGAAGAGTGGCTGGTTAGGGTGGTTATGGCCATGTACATGGGTGCTCGCACCCAGGTAAGAGTGAATGGAGCTTTGAGTGATGAGTTTTCCGTGAATGTTGGTGTGCATCAGGGGTCAGTTTTGAGTCCCTTGTTGTTTATCATGGTGCTTGAAGCCCTCTCACGTGACTTCAGAGATCGACTCCCATTGGAGATGTTGTGTGCTGATGATTTCGTGTTGATTGCGGAGAATGAAAAGGAGGCGGAGGAAAGATTTAAGAAGTGGAGAGATGGTATGGGGCACAAGGGCTTGAGGGTGAATGCAGATAAAACAAAAGTGATGATATCTAGGGATGGTGGCGGTACAATCAGAAAAGAGGGAGAGTAGCCATGTGCAGTTTGCCACAAGGGTGTGGGAAGCAATTCCATCTTGTGTAGTGTTTGTGATAAGTGGGTGCACAAGAGATGTAGTGGTATTAGAGGTAGACTGCGAGATGATGCTGATTTCATGTGTGCGGCGTGTCGGGGAGAGCAGGTGGAGATTGTTAGGCGTGAGAGGGTTGAACTTGCAGGTGAGTCTCTTGAGTGTGTGGAGGAGTTTCGTTATTTGGGAGACATGTTATGTACCGGAGGTGGGGCTGGAGTTAGCTCGGTTGCTAGGGTGAGAAGTGGTTGGAAGAAGTTCAGGGAGCTGTTGCCTCTCCTGACATTGAGAGGACTCTCCTTACGTGCTAAGGGGTCTTTGTATGCAGCTTGTGTTAGGAGTGTGATGCTGTTTGGTAGTGAGACCTGGGCAGTAAAGGAAGAGGATATTCGCAGGTTTAAACGTACAGAAATGACAATGATTAGGTGGATGTGCAGTGCGTCCCTGCGTGCAAGGCCTGGGGGGGCTGGGTTTACGATGGAAGAGTTGAGAGGTAGGATGGGACTGGAGTGTATTGGTGTTGTGATGAGAAGATGTAGGCTGAGGTGGATTGGACATGTGGAGAGGATGGGGGATGATAATTGGGTACAGAGGGTGAGAGGTGTTAATATTGGGGGAGGGGTTGGGAGGGGTAGACCGAGAAAGACATGGGATGAGGTCATTAAGTGTGACTTAAGGGTTAAGGGACTGAACAGGGAGGCTGCCAGGGATTGAGCAGCATGGAGAGCCGCCATTAGGTGACCAAGGCCGACGCATGCAAGCATGTTGGAGCCTTCAAAAACGAAAACGAACGAAAACGAGTGGTTGCTCACTAGCGTGTACCACTTTAAGGTATGTGGTGAGTTACCTGAGTAGTGCTTTAGCGAGTAAGGTAGGTTTTTTTTTTTTTTTTAAGGCAAGGAAGAAGAAACCAAAGGCCATGGGCCCACATACTGTTCCCTCCAAGAAAAAGCAAAAACGATACAAAAGAGAGCCAAATTCAAGATCCATTCATTTCGAGATGCCTGGACACACTGCGTTTGAAAGACTGGAGATCATAGGAAATAGGGAATACAGACAGAGGAAGACAGTTCCAGAGTTGACCAGTTGCATAAATGAAGGACTGGGAGTAACAGTTAATTCTTGAAATAGAGAGCTGGACAGAAAAGGGATGAGAGTTTGTTGCTAGACGGGTACTATGTGCCTGTTGTAGAGGTGGAGGGATGCAAGCAGACAGTTCAGAGGAACAGTGACTGTTGAAGTAGCGATAGAAGAGAGATAAAAATGCAACAGTGCGGCGAAGAGACAAAGGTTGAAGGGAATCAGTAAGAGGAGGAGAGTTAATGAGACGAAAAGCCTTTGACTCCACCCTATTGAGAAGAGCTGCATGTGAGGAGCCTCCCCACACATGAGAGTTGTACTCCATACATGGGCGAATAAAACCTGTGTACAATGTCAACAACTGTGCAGGGGTAAAGAAAGTATGGAATCGGCTTAGCACACCTAATCTCTTGGAAGCAGATTTCACAAGAGATGTAATATGGTCTTTCCAAGACAAATCCCGAGAGAATGAAACCCCAAGCATGTTCAAGGATGATGCAGGACTGAGCTGGACATTATTAAACATCAGTGGGTAATCCTGAGGAAGACCTTGCCGGGCTGACAAATGTAAGAACTGAGTTTTTGATGCATTAAAAATAACAGATTATTTTTTCCCCAGTCAGAGATATGAGCCAAGTCAGACATTAGGTGTACCATAGCCTCATCCCTCTTTTGTTGAAGTAACTGCTGAGATGGACTTTGTGAAAACCGAATGGAAAGGTGAAGGGTGGAATCATCAGCATATGAGTGGATAGGGTTACATGTACAGCTTAGAAGGTCATTGATGAATAAAAGAAAGAGAGTTGGTCATAGGACAGAGCCCTGAGGAACACCACTGTTGACAGGTCTAGGAGAAGAATGATGGCTGTCAACAACAGCGGCTATAGAATGACCAGAAAGGAAGCTAGAGATGAAGGCACAGATGGAAGGATAGAAACCGTAGGAGGGCAGTTTGGAAATTAAAGATTTATGCCAGACTCGATCGAAAGCCTTTGAGATGTCAAGTGCAATGGCAAAGCTTTTGCCAAAGACCCGAAAGGAGGATGACCAGGAATCTGAAAGGTAGGTGAGAAGATCGCCAGTGGAGCATCCCTGACGGAACCCATACTGACAATCAGAAAGAAGGTTGTGACAGGAAAGATGCTTTAAAATTTTCCTGTTAAGAACTGACTCAAACACTTTTGAGACACAGCATGTTAAAGCAACTGGACGATAGTTAGAGGGTTGGGAATGGTCAACCTTCTTTGGGACTGGCTGAATGAGAGCAAACTTCCAGCAAGAAGGAAAGGTACAGGTTGACAGACAAAGGTGAAAGAGTTTACCTAGGCAGGGTGAAAGCACAGAAGCACAGTTTTTGAGGACAACAGGAGGGACTCCATAAGGCCCATATGCCTTGTTAGTATTGAGGCCAGTGATGGCAGAAAATACATCAACTGAAGAAATTTTAATGTCGGTCATGAGGAAGTCAGAGGGGGGAAGTGATGGAGGAATAGCACCGGAATCATCTAAGGTGGAATTGGAGGAGAAAGTCTGAGCGAAGAGATCTGCTTTATCAGTAGAAGATATAACTACAGAGCCATCAGAGTAGAAAAGAGGAGGGAAGGATGATGAGGTAAAGTTGTTAGAAAGGTTTTTGGCAAGGTGCCAAAAGGAGCGAGAAGAATTTGAGTTGGAGAGTTGGGAACATTTAGCATGGATGAAATTACTTTTAGCTGAGCGAAGAACAGATTTAGCACGATTCCAGGTAGAAATATAAAAAAAGGTGTGATTCAGGGGAGGGTTGGCTCTGGTACCTTTTATAGGCCCTCTCCTTGTTGAAGACAGCATTAGAACAAGCGTGATTAAACCAAGGCTTTCTTGTATTAGTCAGAGGATATGAGAAAGGAATGTATGCTTCCATGCCAGAGAGAATAACCTCCGTAATGCGCAAGGCACACTCAGATGGCTCCTGGCCATGGAAGCAATAATCATTCCAAGGAAAATCAAAGAAGTACTGCCTGAGGGCCTCCCAATTTGCAGCTCCAAAGTGCCACAGGCGATATTTATTTGGAGGGTCCACTGGCCGTACCGGAGCGATACGACAGGTTAAGGTAATAAGGTTATGATCGGAGGAGCCCAACGGAGAAAAAAGATTAACAGTGTAAGCAGAAGGATTAATTGTTGGGAAAAGGTCAAGTATGTTGGAACTCTCTCCAAGGCAGTCAGGGATACAGGTAGGGTGCTGTACAAGCTGCTCTAGGTAATTAAGGATAGAAAAGATGTAGGCTTATTCACCAGGTGGATCAGTGAAAGGAGAGGAGAGCCAAAGGTGGTGGTGAACATTGAAATCTCCTAGAATGGAGATTTCAGAGAAAGGAGAAATGGATAGAATGTGTTCCATCGTAGAAGTAAGATAGTCAAAAAATTTTTGATAGTCAGGGAAGGTTTGAAGCCAGGTGATCCAGTGTTTGGGCCTTGGCCTTTGATTGACGCTGCTACTGTGAGTCACGCAATAGGCAGGATGCGGGTGGGGAAGGCGGCAGGTGTGTCTGGGTTGACTGCCGAAATGTTGAAGGCCTCAGGAGATATTGGGGTGAGTTTAGTCACTGACCTGATAAATAGGATTATATATGAGTGTGTTGTCCCAGATGATTGGCTGAAGAGTGTAATTGTAAATGTGTACAAAGGGAAGGGTGATGCCCTGGAAAGGGGAAATTACAGAGGTATAAAGCTCTTAGATCAGATAATGAAAGTAATGGAGAGAGTTCTAGAAGGTATGATTAGAGAAAGAGTGAATATCAATGAGATGCAGTTTGGGTTTATGCCAGGCAGGGGGACCACTGATGCCATATTCATTGTTCGACAGCTTCAGGAAAAATATATTGGCAAGAAAAGGGAATTGTATTTTGTTTTTGTTGATTTGGAAAAGGCCTTTGACAGAGTCCCTAGAGAGGTGGTGAAGTGGGCAATGAGAAAGCTAGGGTTGGAAGAGTGGCTGGTTAGGGTGGTTATGGCCATGTACGTGGGTGCTCACACTCAGGTAAGGGTGAATGGAGCTTTGAGTGATGAGTTTCCCGTGAATGTTGGTGTGCATCAGGGGTCAGTTTTGAGTCCCTTGTTGTTTATCATGGTGCTTGAAGCCCTCTCACGTGACTTCAGAGATGGACTCCCATGGGAGATGTTGTATGCTGATGATTTGGTGTTGATTGCTGAGAATGAAGGGGAGGCTGAGGAAAGATTTAAGAAGTGGAGAGATGGTATGGGGCACAAGGGCTTAAGGGTAAATGCAGATAAAACAAAAGTGATGATATCTAGGGTTGGTGGCGGTACAATCAGAGGAGAGGGAGAGTGGCCATGTGCAGTTTGCCACA
>JAGKTI010003592.1:38173-56446 GCA_018397915.1 Birgus latro
TTTGGAAGGAATTTGAGTGCAAAGTGGAGGGAATGTAAGAAAATGTTCTGGAAGGAGGTAAAGAGAGCTAGACAGGGTGCCAACGAAGTCAGTGGGGGTGTGAAAGATAAAAATGGTAGATTACTAGTGGAGAAGGGAGAAAAAGTAAACAGATGGAGAGAACACTTTAATGAACTGTTGAACATAGAGAATGAAAGTAATGCAAGTATAAGTGGCTGGGGAATGGCAGGGAGAAGGAGGGTTGTGAGAAGAGAGGAAGAAATCACCAGGATGGAAGTGGTGGAAGCAATGAAGAAAGTTAAAATGGGGAAAGCCCCAGGAATTGATGGAGTGTGTGGTGAAATGCTGAAGCATGGGGGAGAGATAGTAATAGAATGGATGTGGAAGGTGTGCAGATTGGCTTGGGAGGAGGGTAGAGTCCCGGAGGATTGGAAGTCAGGTATAATTATTCCTCTGTACAAAGGAAAAGGGGAAAAAGCAGTGTGTGGTAATCATAGGGGCATTTGCCTTCTCAGTGTAATAGGAAAAATATATGGTAGGATACTTATTGACAGAGTTAGGGAAATTACTGAGGAATTAGTTGGAGAAGAACAAGGAGGTTTTAGGAAGGGAAGAGGTTGTGTAGACCAGATATTCATTCTTAGATCCTTAGTGGAAAAGTTTCTAGAGAAGGGCAAGAAGTTGTATGCAGCCTTCATGGATCTGGAGAAAGCATATGACAGGGTGGATAGACAAGGTTTGTGGAAGGTATTAAGAATATATGGAGTGGATGGGAAGTTGTTGAAGGCAGTGAAGAGTATGTATGAGGGTGCTAAGGCTGCAGTGCGTGTGGATGGCAAACTGAGTGAATCTTTCCATTTGAAGGTTGGATTGAAACAAGGATGTGTCATGTCTCCATGGTTGTTCAATCTGTATATGGATGGGGTTATAAAAGAGATACAAGGTCAGAAGGTGGATGTTGGAGTGGCCCTAGTGAGAGAGGGCAGTGTGTGGAAACTCCCTGTACTGTTGTTTGCAGATGATACTGTGTTGTTGAGTGAAGACGAAGGGGAGCTGCAAGGCTTGGTAGATGAGTTTGGGAGAGTGTGTAAGAAACGGAATCTAAAGGTGAATGTGGGGAAGAGTAAAGTGATGGTCTTCGAGAGAAGTGAAGCCAGTGAGTGTACAGTGAGATTGGATGGGAAGGATATGGAGAATGTGAGTGAATTTAAGTACCTGGGCAGTGTGATGAGTAAGGATGGTAGTCTGGAGGGTGAAGTGCTCGAAAGGGTACAGCAGGGAAGGAAGGTTGCTGGTTCGTTGAAAGCAGTGATAAGAAACAGGGAGGTGAGCATGGAAGTGAAAAAGTTGTTACATGACAGTATTGTGATATCAACTCTGACATATGGAAGTGAAGCTTGGACCCTGTTGGAAGGACAGAAGTCAAGAGTGAGAGCAGTGGAAATGAGTTATTTGAGAGGAGCATGTGGAGTCACATGGAGAGACAGACTAACAAATGAGGAAGTGAAGGAGCATTGTGGTGTGGTTCAGGACGTGATTGGAAGCGTTAGGAGAAACACATTAAGGTGGTTTGGGCATGTGGAGAGGATGGAGAGTGAAAGATTGACGAGGAGAGTGTATGTGAGTGAGGTGGAGGGGGCGAGAGGGAGGGGGAGGCCAAGGATGAGATGGAGGGATGGAGTGGAGAGGTATATGAGAGAGGGGGGTGTGAGTTGGGAGCGTGGTAGTGAAATGGCAGGGGACAGAGTGACATGGAGGCGATTTGTTTGTGGCCACCCCGTTCGGGATTGAGGCGTCTGGCAATAGATAGATAGTCATCACTTCACTGCACTGTACATAACAGTAAATTCCATCATCACACACATGATGAAGAAGGTGAAGAGCAGTATCAAGCACTGTAAGAGGTAGGGCATCACCACAAAATCAATCAATATTGCCGCCATTGTCGGAGGTGTTCATGAGTCAGTAACAGAGTGGGTAATGGCGAACGACAGACAGACGCCACAAGTGTAAATATACGCGATCGGTGCGGGCGGGAAATTCAAACTGACGCGGTCCCAAAAAATCGAAAATTAATTGATTTTTTTCGGATTTTTTTTTGCATTTTGGGGGTTGGGCAGCCCAGAGTATCCGGTTAGTGAGTATGTCCGGGTATTGGACGTCCGGATATTTGAGGGATTACTGTATTACCAAATACAGTATATCTGTGTAGTCTATCGCTCCCCCAATGCCTGTTCAGAACCCAGTGTATATGACTCAACATCCACACAGTTGAGTAACCTCAACCTTGCCCTTAGTACCAAAATTACCATTTTGGGTGATTTTAACGTACATAATGTTGAATGGTTATTGCATTCTGCCAGGACTGACGATGCTGGTCTAGAGTCCGAGCTGTTTGCAGAATCATTTAATCTCACGCAGCTGGTAAAGCAACCAACCAGAATACCAGATAATCCTGACCATAATGCCCATCTCTTGGATCTATTCCTGACAAATAATCCAGATCAATACAGGATAGAGGTACTGTCACCACTTGGATCCTCTGACCACAATCTCATCAAAGCCTCATTAGTTAGCCCCCCCCAAACCTCCTCGTTCAGAACCTGTCAGGGTGACCCGATGGCAGTTTGATAAGGCGGACTGGGATGGATTTAGAAATTATCTTGCTGACATTCCATGGCAGCCTTTCTTCTCTAGTGATGCCAATTCTACCCAGTCCCACATTAGTGATTAAGTACTATCAGGTATGGATTTATTCAAACCAAGTAACAGTTCACCAGAAGATGAAACTCTCCAAATTGGTTTGACAACAACTGCGCCAGAGCAACAGCATAAAAGTCATTAGAATATAACTATCTATCTATCTATTGCCAGACGCCTCAATCCCGAACGGGGTGGCCACAAACAAATCGCCTCCATGTCACTCTGTCCCCTGCCATTTCACTACCACGCTCCCAACTCACACCCCCCTCTCTCATATACCTCTCCACTCCATCCCTCCATCTCATCCTCTGCCTCCTCCTCCCTCTCGCCCCCTCCACCTCACTCACATACACTCTCCTTGTCAGTCTTTTACTCTCCATCCTCTCCACATGCCCAAACCACCTTAACATATTTCTCCTAACGCTTCCCATAACGTCCTCAACCACACCATAACACTTACTTAAAATAACAAACATCAAAATCACCCTGTCAATTTAAAATTGTTAGAAATCATGCAAAAGCTGTAATAAATCTTGCTAAACCAAACTTTCTTCATAATCATCAAAACTATGACAATAGAATATTCTGGTCAACTCTTAATTCTTTCAATAATAACTTTAACAATTCATCATCCATTCCCCCACTAAAATCTTCAGATGGTAGAATTACAAATGACCCACATAGGAAAGCAGATATCTTTGCCAGTACATTTGCCAGAAATCCTATCTTAGAGGAAGTTAGTCAGAACATCCCAGGACTAGAACTTAACTCTCCCAAAACTGTTCCACTTAACCCGCCCAGTCCTGACAGTTTTTTTACCCAGCCTACCCCCAGATCCCGACCGATTTTCAACTTTTTTTGGGGGGGGGGTAGGGGCTCAAACCTCTGCTTTTGGTGAGAAACATCGAAAATTCATAGAGAAATCGCCCTCCTGAGGTTAAAAATGTTGATACAGGTGTCATTTAGCCTTACATTTTCCTTCTTTGTCAGGGTACCTGGCTAAAGAAAACGAACTATGGAAGGGTTAACTAATTCAAGCCACTTTAAATTAATTATGTATTTATTTATTTATTTGGTACGAATTTATGTGTAGTACAAGTCTATATTGGTTTTCACACAATAATATAGGCAATAAAAGCATTGTTCACTCACCCCAAGCCCCAGTATATGGCACCTTCCTTTACGACATTACCACCTCATCACTTCTGTTTGTTTCTCCCTCTAGCTTCTTTGTTTCTTCGTCCTCCACCTCAGGAATCACTTTCACTGTGAATTTCGTCATTGAAGAGAACGTGGGGCAACATACATTTACTGGCCAGGTTACTGCTAACAGGTGAATTGCCCAGTGTGGGAGGGGGGGGTTAGGTGGGGCTAGACAGTATCCTCGCTTGACAGCAGGTATAGGAAGGTCTCCCATATATGCCTACCAAAAATCACCCATGAATGTTGAAAAATGTGCACACAATGGGCTTGAAATTGAGTGACGTACGATGCACGTCGGTGGGTCTGTCCGCAGAAAAAAGTAGCGACGTGCATTGTACGTCGGTGGGACTCGGCTAGTTAAAATACAGACATGATACGTAAATCCCATCCTAGACAATTTACCTACCAACAAAGCTCCAGGCCTAGATGGAATTCTTCCAATTGTTTTGAAAAAATGTTCCACAGAAGTTGCCCCTGTTCTTGCTAAAATTATTCAGAATATGCATACATAATTCTTCATACCCTAATTCATGGAAAGAAGCCAATAGCCACCCAATTCCAAAGAAAGGAAGTTCCTCTGACCCCTCTGATTACAGACCAATAGCTGTCACATCTTCTCTTGGTAAAGTATTTGAGATTTTAATCAATAAGTACATAGCTAAACACCTTGAATCCAACAACTTAATTAGTGATAGACAATATGGTTTTCGCCACGAAAGATCCACCATTGACATACTCAATCTCCTGACTAATACCATCCATCAGTCACTCGACCTACATGGCAAAATTCACGCAGTAGCTCTTGATATTTCTAAGGCTTTCGACAAAGTGTGGCATCGTTCCTTGCTGTCCAAACTCCCTTGCTATGGACTAATGTCTTTTGTTCCTCTGCTTGCCTCATATCTCAGCAACAGAAAAATAAGAGTGAAAACAGATGATGTACGGTATATTCCAATTTCCACTCAGTTAATGCCGGCATGCCACAGGGATCAGTTTTGGCCCCAACCCTGTTCCTGGTTCATATTAATGATCTCTTATCTGCCACCCACAATCCCAGACATTCATATGCAGATGACTCAACACGTCATAGTTCATTCACACTCAGACACCCATTTACATAGTCTGATATTTCCAATTCTCAACTCAGCACAGCCATCTCCATAAATTAAGACTTATCTATGATCACTGAATGGGGACAAAACAACCTTGTCTCATTTAATGCTAGTAAAACCAAATATATACAATTTACTAATTGACAGATATTGCCAGATTCATATATTACCTTCAATGCTACTAATATTCCCATCTCCAAAAGTATTGAAATTCTCGGCATCTCACTTAATGCCCTCAGTTGGACCTCTCATGTCAGATCGCTTGCTAAAACCGCCTCAAAGAAACTTGGATTATTATATTGAGTCCGTAACTTCTTCACTGGTGAGCAGTTAGCTATAATTTACAGGAGTCATGTGTGCTCTCAGCTTGAATATTGCTCACCCTTGTGGAATGGATGTGGAGAAGTTGCATTAAAACAACTAGACAAAATTCAGAATAAATCTGTTGAAATTGTTAATAACCCTGCGACTACAAATAATTTACCTCCCCTACGAGTAAGAAGGAATGTTGCCTCCCTTGCATTATTTTACAGATATTTTTATGGCAAATGCTCAGACGAAGTTGTGTCCATTATACCACCTCTCCATGCCTTCCCTCGTGCTACACAGGCAACTGGCAGCACTCATGACTGGAATGTCACACAGCCATATTGTAGAACTTCCGCCTATCAGAATTCTTTTATTCCCCGAACTTCATCTCTCTGAAACTCACTTCTCCAGAGTTGTTTCCCACCAAACTTCAACCTACAGCTGTTTAAGTCCAACTGTTACAGATATTTCATGAATGGAGGACACCAGTGATCTGGTGTATGGATTTTTTTTTTTAATTCATTTGTTTTTCCTTCCTCTGTTCTATTATTTAAAAAAAAAAAAAAAATCTGATCACAATATATCTTTTTTTTTTTTTTTTTTATGCAAGGAAAAAGGAACCAAAGGCCACAGGCTGATATCTGCTGAATCTTTGATCAATTTTGGGTTGTTTTTGATTACTTCTTTCACTTCCTTTCTAATGCTTTTTTTTCTTCGACTCCTGTTTCTAAGTATTCCCTTATTTTTACCATTTCAACATATGTAGTTTCCACATCATCATTGTAACACTGCATCACTTGGTTCACCTGGGTAATCCTCTCTTCAGTATCACTGCTTTGGTCTATCGGACTGCTTGCTTGCTTAATTGTTTCTGTATTGTGTGTGTGTGTGTGTGTATGTATGTGTGTGTATTTACCTATTTGTGATGTACAGGAAATGAGCTACACTCGTGGGGTCCCGTCTCTGTTTCTCAATAAGTCAAATTTTGCCTTAAACTCATTTAAGTTTTTAGACTGGCCGATCTCTTTGTCCAGGCTATTCCACAGGTCTCTGCATCTATGAGGAGAGCCATATTTCTTAATGTCCTTCAAGCAGCTGGCTTCTTTAGTTTCATTCCATGTCCTCTTGTTACCCTCTCATCCCACACAAACAGATTTTCTCTGTCAATTTTATCTACTCCCATCATGGTCCTGAACACTTCAATCATGTCGCCCCTCTCTCTCCTTTCCTCTAAGGAAGGCAAATCCAGTCTCTCTCTGTATGACAAATCTGCCAGACTGGGGACCATCTTGGTTGCTGTTCTTTGTGTGTGTGTGTCTGTGTGTGGCTGGCCAGACGGCTGCAGGTGTGGGGGCCCGGCTGAAGGCAAAAGGACCAGCTGGCTGTGCTGTCGAGGTCAGGACTCTCAGGAGTGGACTGGGCAAGAGAAGGATGCCTCGTTTGTTTTATGTGCTTGTCAGCCAAGCCAAGCCTTGGTGCTTTGTGTGTAAGTGGGAGCGAAGGTGATTGGCTTAGGCACGACTCACACTCGTAGCACTGTCTGGTCTTCTTGTGACTGGCTGCTGCACTCGATTCCCATAGCATCACCTTGTGGTTTTCAGCAGGGTGCCAGGGTCACAATGGCTTGCCTGCTGCAGTGCTGTGTGCAAAGTGTGGGGGAAGTGTGGTGATCATGTGTGGGAGTCATGTGGTGCACAATATATGTGCATTACAGTGCTCCCTCCCCTCCCTTTTTTTTCTAATAAAATTACAATGGAGAGTAGAGTGAGAGAAGAGTTCTGGACAAATGTGGAAGCCTGCTTGGAAAAGTTTGAAAGGAATGAGAGAGTGTTTCTGATTGGAGATATGAATGGAAAAGTAGGGAATGAGAAGGTGGATGGAATGGTTGGTGAGTGGAGTGTGCCTGCAGAGGTGGATGAGAATGGCAGTGCTTTAGTGGACATTTGTGCCAGGAAGGGGTTGGTGCTATCTAATACCCTCTTCAGGCACAAAATGATCCATACATATACATGGCGAGTGGTGAGAAGGGTGGACAGTGGAATGAATGAACGGAAGGCAATGATTGACTATGTATGTGTGGATGAAAGGATGAGATGATGTGTAATGGATGCAAGAGTATATAGAGGTTGGGGGAGTGGACTTTCTGACCACCACTTGGTGGTGGCCAGAATCAGAATCCAAACAAGATGGAGGAAGAGAAGAAGGGAAGGACAGGAGGAAGCATTTTGCATTTCTTACAAGGAGGGTAGAAAAGTTACAAGAGGATGGAATAAAGGCTGAATATAAAAGGGAAGTGGAGGAGCGATTGGGTAAATATAGATTGGAGCAGATGGGGGACGTGGAAGGTGTGTGCAAGATATTCACAGAAGAAATCTGTGCAGCATGTGAGGTGATGTGTGGGACGAAGGGGAGCTGCAAGGCTTGGTAGATGAGTTTGGGAGAGTGTGTAAGAAATGGAATCTAAAGATGAATGTAGGGAAGAGTAAAGTGATGGTCTTCGAGAGAAGTGAAGCCAGTGAATGTACAGTGAGATTGGATGGGAAGGATATGGAGAATGTGAGTGCATTTAAGTACTTGGGTACTGTGATGAGTAAGGATGGAAGTCTGGAGGGTGAAGTGCTTGAAAGGGTGCAGCAGGGAAGGAAGGTTGCTGGTTTGTTGAAAGCAGTGATAAGAAACAGGGAGGTGAGCATGGAAGTGAAAAAGTTGTTACATGACAGTATTGTGATACCAACTCTAACATATGGAAGTGAAGCTTGGACCCTGTTGGAAGGACAGAAGTCAAGAGTGAGAGAGGTGGAAATGAGTTATTGGAGAGGAGCATGTGGAGTCACATGGAGAGACAGACTAACAAATGAGGAAGTGAAGGAGCGTTCTGGTGTGGTTGTGGACGTGATAGGAAGCGTTTGGAGAAACACGTTACGGTGGTTTGGGGATGTGGAGAGGATGGAGAGTGAAAGACTGACAAGGAGAGTGTACGTGAGTGAGGTGGAGGGGGCGAGAGGAGGGGGAGGCCGAGGATAAGATGGAGGGATGGAGCGGAGAGGTACATGAGAGAGGGGGTTGTGAATTGGTGAGCAGGGTAGTGAAATGGTGGGAGACAGAGCAACATGGAGGCAATCTGTGTGTGGCCACCCCGTGCGGGATTGAGGCGTCTCGCAATAGATAGATAGATAGACAATGGAGAGACAGACTGACAAATCAGGAAGTGAAGGAGCACTGTGGTGTGGATGTGGATGTGATAGAAAGCATCAGGAAAAATACACCGAGGTGGTTTGGCCATGTGGAGAAGATGGAGAGAGAGAGACTTACAAGCAGAGTGTATGTGAGTAAGGTGGAGGGGGTAGAGGGATGGGGAGGCCGAGGATGGGATGAAGGGATGGAGTGGAGAAGTATATGAGAAGGGGAGGTGTGAGCTGGGAGCATGGCAGTGAAGTGGCATTTGACAGGGCGACATGGAGGCGATTTGTTTGTGTCCACCCCTTACAGGGTGTCTGGCAATAGACAGATAGATAGATACACATACAATGAGTAATGTTATATATACCCACACAGAGCTCAAGTCTGGATATTGCATTTCAAGACAAAAGAGGTACAGTATACAGTATATCCATTTATTACATCTTCACACTCTGTAATGTACTGCTGTAGGAGATCAGGGCACATGACCTGATGGCCTGATCATGTGAATGTATCAGTGCATGCAGCATGTAGTGTTGTTAGGTCATGTGGCTGAGACAGTTCCCAAGGTGGTAACTGTGGGGGGTTCAGGCATGGTAGACAGGAGGGTGGAGGTGGTGGTGGTGTGTGGGAGAGTGTGAGGTGTGGTGTCTGGCATAGAGTTGGGGTGAGGTGTTAAGGAATGGAGGTGCAGTGCATGTTGAAATGCTGGTGGTTTTTGTGTGAGAGGGCCAGTGTGGTGCTTGGTGCAGGGTGTGAGGGATGTGAAGGGGTGAGGTGGGAGGGTACATAGGTACAGTGAGTGCTAGGATGTCCAACCGCTGGAAATGCAGGGATGTGGTGTGCTGTAGCAGTTGATGTAGCTCCTCGTCATCCTGTTGAGCGGTCGCCAGAGCAGAGTGGCTGACTGGGAATACCGTGGGCGGTTGCTGCTGGTGCCAGGTTCTGGGGGTGGCTGCTGTTGGGGCTGGGGCATGGGTTGGGGATGGCTGCTGTTGGGGCTGGGGCATGGGTCGGGGGTGGCTGCTGTTAGGGCTAGGGGCTTGGGACAGCCGCTGCCAGGCCAAGGCGTGGCCTTGGGCAGCCACTACTGGGGCCACAGCCGGAGCTGAGGATGGCCACAGCTGGAGCTGAGGATGGCCACAGCTGGGGCTGAGAATGGCCACAGCTGAGGCCTGGGACAGCTGCTGCTAGAGGCAGGGACAGGAGCTTGGGATAGCCACTGCCGGGACCGGAGGTGGTGGTTAGGGCCTGGGGCAGCTGCTACGAGGGCAGGTTGCTGCTGGGGCCGTGGCTGGGGCCAGGAGTGGCTGCAGCTGGGGCCTAGGACAGCCTCCACTAGGGCTGGGACCGGGGCCTGGGGTGGCCGCTACTGGGGCCGTGGCTGGGGCCTGTGGCAGCTGCTACTGGAACTGCAGCTGGGGCTGTTGCTGGGGCCTGTGGCAGCCGCTACTGGAACTGCAGCTGGGGCTGTTGCTGGGGCCTGGGACAACCGCTGCTAGGGCCGGGGCTGGGAGCTTGAGATAGTCACTTCTGAGGCTGGGGCTGGGGGCGGCTGCTGTTGGGACCACGGCTGGGGGCCAAGGGTGGCTACAGTTTTGGCCATTGCTGAGGCAACTGCTGCCAGGGGCAGGGCCGGGAGCCTGGGATAACTGCTGCTGGAGACAGGGGTGGTGGCTGGGGCCTAGGGTGGCTGCTACTGGGGCAGGATGCAACCAGGGGTGGCAGATGAGGCCTGGGAGGGCTGCTACTGGGGCAGGTTCCCGCCAGCGCCATTTCCTGCTAAGATGCTTCCCGGCCAAGGCCCTTATGATAGATGCACAATGTAGACTCACTTGCAGAGAGGTTTGCACCAGGCGGTTGGGTGTTGGTTGGACTGGGAAATGTTTTAAGCGACGCACTGGGGGTCGTGGTGGGGAACACACGAGAGAGAACAGTGTGTGACATAATCGAGGAGACAATGGGGTTGGTATCACTACTGGCACTGGTAGGGTTAGTTGTTGTGAGGCGGAATTCAGGCAGCATGAGATGTAGAAGGCGATGACAAAAGTCGTCGTCAGACAGTATAGCATCTGCCGCTGACAGAGTAGCTTGAATTTGTGCACAGAGGGCTGAGGGTCACTGGTCCAGTGGTTGCTTCGATGTGTGTGAACCACATATTATTGTCATATGTGAATGTGGGAAGTCTATGCCGGATACGGGATTCCACTGTGAGCGCACTCTGGGGGTCACCAATGTAGCAAATTTTAAAAAGCAGTGGTTGCTAGCTAGTGTATAACGCTTTGAGGTATGTGGTGAGTTACCTGTGTAGTGCTTAAGTGAGTGAGGTAGTTTGCTACTTTATGTGATCACTACACACAGTGGAGAAGGATGATAAACTCAGTTTGGGAGAGTGAGGAGCATATTAACAAGAAGTTTTAACACTGTATCAAACACATTCACAATTGGTTCACAGGGGAGAATTACATAGTGTTTGAGCTGGAACAAGGGCCGTGACTACAATTATTGTGAGAGGGAAGGATACATAAACTCAGTAGTTTGTGAGCTAGGTAGTTACAAGTGCTTTAGTGTATCTGTGGTGTGTGTGTGTGTGTGTGGGGGGGGGGAAGCCAGGCACCTGCGGGCGTGGGGGCCCGGCTGCAGGCGAAAGGACCAGCTAGCTGTGCCATCATGGTCAAGACTCTCAGGAGTGGACTGGGTAGGAGAAGGATGCCTCCTGTGCTTTATGTGCCTGTCAGCCAAGCCAAGCCTTAGTGCCTTGTGACTAGGTGAGAAAGAAGGTGATTGGCTTAGGCATGACACACTCGTTGCATCGTTTGGTTGTCCTGTGATTGGCTGTGGCATTCTCAATCCTCATAGCATCACCTTGTGGTATTCAGCAGGGAACAAAGGTTACCTGGCCCTGCCTGCCATGATCCCATGTGCAAAATGTGGAGGCAGTGTGGTGATCATGTGTGGATGCTATGTGGTGCACAGCATATGTGTGCTACACTATCTCATCGATATATATATATATATATATAGATGCTGAAGCGGTTGATGCAAGCGGCTGTCATATTGGTACTCACAGTAGAATTGTGCTGCAGTGTGCCTGGAAAACAGTTTTATGCATTTTGGGGATCAGATAATTCAGCACAATGCCATCATGTGCAGTGATCAACTGCACAGACAGAAAGTATGAGGGCTGTGAGAGGACCTTTCTTCAGTGAGTAGGCATGATGAAAAGTATTTAGCTTGCTGAATATGACGACCTGTGAAAAGTGGGGGGCTATCGAATGACGTTACAATGGCTAAGATAAATGGTACAGAAACTGAATTCAATTTTCAACTTTTCTAAAATGATCATGTTAACTCTTTGATACATTTTCCCCCTATAACCCCTCTTAAAAGCATCACCCAGGGTTTTCACTTGGTGTGCCATGTTTTCTAAAGGGTTGCTATCGAAGTGCCAATATTCTGAGAACACAGAAAAATTACTTCTTGGTTCTTCAACGCTTAATTCACATGTATACATGTGCGTGTATGGATTAGATAGGTGTACAATGGCAGCTTCTGTCGCTGTGCGGTGGCTTCATTGCTCGCACCAAGCCATGCACATCAAGTCCACTCCATCTATAGAGCTCAGTGGTCTATCTGGAGCTATCTGCTGTGTAGTTGGTTCCTCCACACAACCACATCACCTAAATAATATAAACATGTCCATTGTAGCACATTCCATCACAGATCCTTTTTTTCTACCTCACAATAGCTAATTTACACAAAAGATGGGCCTGAAAATAGTGGAATGTATAATGATGTTTAGGCTATTTTCAAAGTTTACAAGAGATTTATTCACATACCATAATTTATAATGTTTCTTGTCAAGCCCTTACCTGTACATTACGCAGTACAACACTACAAGCTTCATTCAGTTATTTTAATATCCTTTCATCTTTTGTCATTACGTAGGCACCGGTTCACACACACACACACACACACACACACAAACACTTAATTATTTACTCAAACATAAAGCTGTCCTTCTACAACATAAGACGAAGGTTACTATACTAAGATGGCATGTTTCTCAATCTTTGGTGCCAACATGTCAAACCAATTCTGGATCCACAAACTTTGCCACACAGTTGGCATGTCAAGTCTGTGTTTGAAGGCAGAACTCTGTTTTGGTTGTGCTTCCATTGTCTATGTTCTTCTCTGGCCAGGTTCTGAGCACCTTCTGGATGAATGGTTCCTTCACTGCAGAGGGCTCGCCACTGTTTTCTGTCAGAGGCATTGGTTTCAAGATCTTTTGATATGATGTTCCATTTCTTCAGGGTTTTCCTTATATGATCTTTGTATCTCTTCTTCTGTCCTCCTGGGTTGCAATGTGAAGCAGGAAGTTGGCCATACAGAAACTGGTGGGGAAGGCGGTAGGAAGGCATGCGGAACAAGTGTCTGACCCATCTGAGCTGTTCTTTAGTCAGCATGGTTTCTATGTTGGTCGACTTTGCCCAGTGAAAAATTTGTGGGTGAGGGACTATCCTCCCACTGAGTCCTAGGATGCGCTGTATGCATCGGATGTGACGCATCGAGCTGTTTGATGTTACGCTAGTAAGCTGTCCAGGATTTGGCACCATAATAGACGGTGGACAGGCATACACCTATATAAACTGATACCTTTGTAACGATTCTCAAGTTGGTGTTTTCAGAGACTCTGGATCTGAGACACCCAAAAAAGGCTGAGGCGTGACTGATTCATGAAAGGACTTCTGCATCGATGTTATGTTGAGCTGTGAGCACAATTCCAAGGTAAGTAAAATTCTCCCCCTGGCTTACATCTTCACCATTTATCTAAAATGCAAGAGGCTCTGCTGCATTGTTTCTCTGAGATATTATTTCTGTTTTACTGACATTTATTCAGAACTCCATTGCATGATAATGTTGGAAATGATGGTGCGAGACTGTTGTAGGGCTTCTGGGGAAGTGCATGGACAGCACAGTCATCAGCATACTGCAGCTCTAGGAAATGAGCTATTTTGGTCTTTGACTGTGCTTGATGACATCTGAGAATAATTAAGTTGCTGTCTAGACAGAATTGGATTTTTATTAACCCGAGGCATTCCGTCGATGTATGGGTACTTCGCGATGTTTTGTCACAGCTACACCCATCGACGTACTGGTATGTCGCGCAATTGCAAGGATCATAATTTGCACAAATTTCAAATTTCGCGCCTGATTTTGGGTACATAGGTGCGGACGATCTTCCCCTATCTGCCACCAGGCGGGGACACTTGGCGACCCCGCGTGACCCGTGCGTGGCCACACCTCATCCACTCACCTCCCAGCAGTGACCCAGGTCAGACATGGCGCGCCGAGGCCTCTCAGACGACCAGATAGAAGCCGCCCTTGGCGCCTTCACAGGTGACAGTGATTCGCCCCTCGATGACGAGGTGGCGGATAAAGATTACATCCAGACTGAGGAGAAGGAAAGCAGTAGCAGTGATGAGGAGGTACTTTCACCCCGAAAGTGGCGCTACGTCACGTACTGCGCCACTAGAGAGGGCCTGCCTGCACTTAAACAGCATGGCAGAACCTCTCTTGAGCCCCTGCGTGATGTAGAGGGGGGAAAGCGAGGACGAGAAGGGAGCTGTTGGATGTGCTGCCACATGGTACGGCCATGAGATTATCACCCATCACGGCCCCGAGAGGACAGCACATCGTATACTCAGGTATGAGCCTAGTGTCTTGTTTGGGGAGGCCGGAAGTGGTGTGGAGTAAGTGCAAAGTGAAAGGGAAAGTCTTGTGGCGGTGAGTGAAAGGGAGAGTGGCGGGAGTGAGTCACTGCGCTCACGTGGTGGTGTGAGGCAGCGTACATCACGAGGTGCAGCGGTGAGTCAGCGGGGTGATTTGCCTGGTGTGGTGATGGAGCAGGGGGGTGAGGATGAGCCACTCCCCAGCACGTCTTATACTCCCCAATATTCCCAAACCTACTCCCCACAGCCCCCTGATGTTCCCGAAGGTCGTAAGGTAAAGGTAAGGGTAAAGCGCAAGGGAAAAGGAATGGAGTGGGGAAGCCCTCTGCTCTCCTCCTCCCCAACCTCCCCCACCATCATCTCCTCCCCACCCCGATGAAGGCGATGATGGGGGTGATGTGATGTGGAATTGGGAAGATGGCAGTGATTTTTCTCCCATAATTCACCCCTTCACTAAGCAGGGACGAGAAGGCTGCACTGCTCTTGGAATACACCGTGGCTCAAGCAGGCTGGATTTTTTCCACCTGTTTTACAGTAAGGGTTTTGTCCAGCAAACTGTCGATCAAACCAACAGGTTTGCAAGCAGCCAGCAACGTGAGAGTGAGAGATTGGGCGCAAGGAACAGACATTCGATCATTTATGATTACCCTGTTTCCCTGTCAGAGATGTTCATATTTATTTGCCTGGTACTTATGATAGGTATTTTACGTAAAAACAAAATTTAAGCCGCCTCCACTTTTACGATGCTAATGATCCTGCCAATGTCAATGATACAGATAAGATGAAGTGAATTAGGTTGGTCTTTGATCACTTAAGGCAAACATTCTGTTCCTCATTTTATCCCTATAGAGACCTTGTTGTAGACAAGAGTCTCGTGTTGTGGAGAGGCAATACTGTATTTCTTTTCACCAGTATACAGTAGGCGCGGAAAGTGCTGACGCCATCTTAAAAAAAGAAAACATTCTTGTGGTTAGCAAGGAGAAACAAATAAATTAACACTCACCATTGAATTTAGTATTTACTGGCATTCCCCTTCACCTTTATTATCTTCTTAAGGCGTCTGGGGAGACTGATGGCGTAAATTTTGCAGAACAGATGGACTAAAACTGCTCCATAGCTGCAGCCTCAAGTTTAGGCAAAGATGGTGTGTCCATACTACGCAGCTGCCGCTTCATGTGCGCCCATAAATTCTCAATGGGATTGATATCTGGGCTGTTTCCAGGCCAATCTCGAATAAAGGGAACCTCACAGTCTGTTAGTTACTGTTTCACTGACTTTGCAACATGTGCAGGGGCATAATCTTGCATAAATACTCTTGCCTTGGTTTTATCAAAAGAGTCACTTAAAACATCACATAAGAGCTCCAAATAATTGTTCTGGTTCACTTTTTCATTTGCAGGTAGAATTACCAACCTACCAACACCATAATATGTAAAGCAGCCCCAAGCCATGAGTGAGGCTGGGTATTTAACAAACTTGGAAGTGTACTTAGGATCCAGGGGGTCACTGCCTGGTTTGCGGTACACTCATGGTGAAAGGGTACCAGTGACAGTAAATGTTGACTCATCACTCCAAAGCACAGTTTTCCATTGCCCCTCACTCCAGGCAAGATATTTCTTACAAAAATTTACTCTCTTTTTCTTCTGAAGTGCACTTAGCAGTGGTTTTTTACAAGCACAAAAACTCCTGTAGCCCAGATCGTCATGCAACAGCTGCTGCACACTTCTGACAGACACATCTGCCAGCAACTGTGGGTTCTTTTCTTTTAAATCCCGTGCTGTTAGCCTTGAATCCTTGCTAACTTGCCTTGAGATCAGCTGACGGGTCCTGAAGGTTGTCTTACGAGGTCTCCCAGGCTTGGGAAGTGGAGTGGTAGGAATGGCCTCCCCACTGTCCTTGAACCACTTCACCAGTCTCTGCACTGTCCTCAGTCTAACACCATCTGATTTGCAATAAATGGGAGTTTGCGGCCAGCTTTGTATAAAGTAATCACTTCCACACGTTTGTCCTTGCTTGTGGTTACTTTAGGCATGATGAGAATGTGGTAGGTAACCAAATAACTGTGTTATTTGAGTCAAAACATGCCCTCGTGGTGCATCACACAGAGACAATCCTCCTCCTGTGGCTGCCCAAACATTACTGAGCCTGCTCCTGTGGTGCCAAACCTATCAAGCAGGGTTGCCAGCTCCCGTTGAAAAAGCGTCAGCTCATTTCGCATCACAGGGGAGGGTAGTATTGACCCTACTTCACTTAACGCGAAGAAGAATGACGTCGGCAAAAAAACGTCAATACTTTCCGCGCCTACTGTATACCCAGCAAAAGGCACCGTTTTGGCTTCAGGACCTTTGTTATGTGTGACTGTAGGACTGGTTATGTGCAAGACATAGTCTTGTACACCGGTGCACAGACAGACAAAATAGAAGATCACAGTATTGGACTCTTGGAAGCAGTGGTGAAAACAATGATTGAAAAGTACCTTCATTGTGGTCACATCCTCTACCTCGATAACTGGTACACTAGCCCTCTTCTCGCTCGTTATCTACACCTGCATGACACGGGACTCTGTGGTACAGTGAAGGTGAACAGGCGACACATGGTCAAGGTCGGGCGGAAGTTAGACAGAAATGAGGTGGTCTTCTTCAAGGCTAATAACATCCTGGCAACAGTGTGGAACCACAACAGGGAAGTCTGCCTCCTATCCACTGTTCACTGACCTTTGATGCACCGCACAGAGTCCGTTGATTACCGTAGCGAGAGCAAGCGCCGCATCTGGAAACCTGGGTGTGTTCTGGACTACAACATCAATATGCGGCTCATGGACCAGTCAGACTCCATGAGTGTGCCAGGACCATGATGAAGTGGTACAAAAAGCTCTTCTTTCACCTGCTGGACATAACTGCTCTCAATTGCCACCACCTGCATGCCCTGACAACAGGTGTGCAGGAAACCTTTGAAGGTTTTGCTTTGCAGGGAAGTTATTGCAAAGTATGGGGAGGAAAGGACTCAGCAAAGACCCCGCACTACCCCTACCCCCCCAACTCCACTGAGAATTACCAGCCGCCACTTCCCCACTCTGATCCCTCCTCAACCGAACAGACTTAGGCTCCAACGCAGATGTCATGTGTGTGGTAACTCACGACTGAGACCCAACACTCAGAGAAAAGACACCTGCTATGAGTGCATAGAGTGACGTGGGTCAATGCATTCACCCATGTTTCAAGGAATACCACACAATGATGCAGTTCTGAGATGGTGTGATAGTGATAAGACGCTTATTCTCAGTATGTGACATACAGATGCTTAGTGTAATTATAAGGCCAGTGAGTATGTAAATATTAGTATAAAGTGGAAACTGGTATATTATAAGTTGAACATTATTATTTTAGTGCATAAATTTATTCTAAGTCGAAACATTCCTAGCGAGTGTGTAAAGGTGCGATATTCCGATGCTCAGTGTAATTATAAGGCCAGTGAATATGTAAATATTAGTACAAAGTGGACACGGGTATAATATTAGTTGATAAATATTATTCTAGTGCATAAATATATTCTAAGTCGAAACATTCCTAGCGAGTGTGTAAGGGTGCGATATTCAGATGCTCAGTGTAATTATAAGGCCAATGAATATGTAAATATTAGTATAAAGTGGAAATGGGTATAATATTAGTTGAAAATCAGTATTTTAGTGCATAATTATATTCTAAGTCGAAACATTCCTAGCGAGTGTACAAAGGTGTGATATTCTGTTGCTCAGTGTAATTATAAGGCATATATACAGTAATCCCTCTAATAACCGGACATTCTGGGCTGCCCAACCCCCAAAATGCAAAAAAATCCGAAAAAAATCGATTAATTTTTTATTTTTTGGGATCGCGTCAGTTTGAATTTCCCGCGCGCGCCGATCCCCTCTGTTTACACTCGTGACGCCACTATCGGTCGCCATTTCCCACTCCCCTCCTCCCTCGTGAACAACTCCGAAAATGGCGGTCAAAGTTATTGCTTTTGCGGTGATACCCTACCTCCTACAGTGCTTG